>CAUYRT010071745.1:0-52305 GCA_963574885.1 Lepilemur ruficaudatus
AAAAAAAAAAAAAATAGAAAGAAATTAATTGGCCAACTAAAAATATATAGAAAAAATTAGCCAGGCATGGTGGCGCATGCCTGTAGTCCCAGCTACTTGGCTGAGGCAGAAGGATCGCTTGAGCCCAGGAGTTTGAGGTTGCTGTGAACTAGACTGACGCCACGGCACTCACTCTAGCCCGGGCAACAGAGTGAGTCTGTCTCAAAAAAAAAAATAAATAAAAGTAAAGATCTCAAAGTATAAATATGAAGACACAAAAAACGTCTAAATAATTTTCAGTCAGCATGTCATGCCTGAGGTCTATTAATGTTCCATATTGTTTTATTCAAAAATTTTCACTAGCAATATCAAACTGAGAGGATTCATCGAATTTAGCTACCTAGCAAAACGTTCCATTTCCAGAGTTGCAAAAAAAGTAGAAATGGACACAAGGCCAAGTTCTTTTGGGGATTTGGCCCAGGCTACCGTGCCAAAGGGACATCAAGTTCTAGCCTTTCCTGAATTTGTAGTGCACGATTCTGCCTCCCAAGCAGTTTCCTTTTGCAACGCCTCCAAATCGTATCTAATGGTAAATGACCAAAAAAGCTCGCAAACAAAAAGTTCTCAGTTCAGAGCTAGTCTGTGGGCATTAAAATGATGTTGGTATCATTTAATTCTGCCGGGTTAAACACCAGAGAGGAGGTAACTGTCGCAGGGACAAATTACAGAACACCATAGTCCCTGTGGCCGCAGCTGCTGGGAGGGTGTTCCCCGCTCCCGTAGCTCTGATGTGCGTTTGCTTTTGAGAATTTTCAATTTTGTTAGATTAGTGAGTTTGCAGTTTGCAAAGCATAGGCACATTTTAAGATGTTTTAAGCAACTAGCAAGCAAAAGTTTGTTAGACATAGGCAGAATTCATGAGATGCATTTAGAATATAGAAGGACTTAGCAAGCAGAGCATGTGTGTGTTAGAGAGAGAAGGATGAAGGGGCCAAGAGAGACCTAATATTCATGAGGCACTTGGGTGCCTCAATATACGTAAGACTAAATATACAAGAGCTCTAAATATTCTGAATACTAAATATATACATGAGAACTTAATATTCATGAGGTCTTAACTTGACCACCCATTGGTGAAACCCATTCTAGCTCCACGTGTACTATGCCTAAACCGAGCATCAATTTAATTAGGCACAGCCAGGCACACTCATCCCTGCAGGACTCTGATCCATTGTTTCCTCGACGCGGGTCCTCCTAACCACGCTTCAGTGAGGAAGGTGGATGTGCAGAGGAAAGGAGGACACCGCACATCAGGTCGCACGGTCCTTCCGTCTCGCCAGCACCCTGTCCGAGAGTGCTCACTGATGCCTTCTCTTTCCCCTTGCGTCTGGTTGTGTGTTCTGGACTGATTTCATAAACCCTGTGAATCCAGCCCATTTTAATTTGGTGTCAGAATCTTTCTGCTCTGAGACCTCTGGAAGAACTTGCAGCCTGTGCATGTGGAAGCCACCAGGGCATCAATGGCATCTGTGTAAAAAGAGAGAGAGAGAAAACCACACAGGTGCGCACGCCAACACACTAGTTGGCATTAGCTGCCAACTGTTACGGGTTGAATTGTGTCCCCTAAAATTCATAAGTTAAAGTCCTAACCCCTAGTTACTCAAAATGGGACCTTATTTGGAAATAGGGCTGTTGAAGATGTGATTAGCTAAGTTCAAATGAGGTCTTACTAGGGCCGTATTTCAGTATGACTGATGTCCTTACAAAGAGGGGAGATTTGGACACGGAGCCGTCCGTGCACACGGACAGAACGCCATGTGAAGATGTAGGCGGAGGTGGGGGTGATGTTTCTACAAGCCAAGAAAGAGCAAAGATTGCCAGTAAGCCACTGGAAGCCAGGAGAGAGGAACAGAACAAATCCTTCCCTCACAGCGCTCAGAGGGAAACAACCTTGCTGACTCCTTAATTGTAGACCTCATCTAGCCCAGAGAACTGCAAGACAATACACTTCTGTAGTTAAGCCACCTGGTGTGTGGTACTTTGTTACGGCAGCCCTAGGAAACTAACACACCAACTGTCCGGGGCATCCTTTCTTTTGGGAGCTGTTCACTCTCCCTCCATTCTCACACGTATGATAGGATGGAAGCGTTCCTTTTGGTGTAAGGGTGAGCACCTGGGTCATGCTACGCGACAGTGCTGCCACACCCCTACTCAGAATCCACCCTAGAGTTCTTCTCACAGGTGAAATGTGGGCCAGAGGGGTGCCTGACCGCGTGCATGTGTGTGTGTGTGGGTATGTATGTATTTCAATGTGTGCATGTGTAGATGGTACATCTAGATTATTTCCCTCTTAGGTTAGCAAATTATATAGTAATATGCATAAATACCAGATCACCAGCTCCAAAGATTTTATCAATTTTACATATGTCCCAACAGTTGATAAAGGGTCAATTTCCTTATACCTTTTCCAACCCTGAATGTTTTTAGTATTAGCCAATCATTTTTCCAAGTTGTTGTAATTTGCATTTCCTTGATTACTGTGATAGTTCTTATATCCTTGGTTATTTGTGTATCTTATTTCATGTCTTGTCTGTTTAGGAGTTTGGCTACTTTTCTTTGTCTATGTTTATGTTTATCCTTCTATTACGTTCCAATTTTCTAAGAGCCCTCCGCCCCTTTTTTTGAGACAGGGGTCACTTTGTTGCCTGGGCTAGAGTGCAGTGGTGTGATCATAGCTCACTACAACCTCCAACTCCTAGAATCCAGCAATTCTCCTGCCTCAGCCTCCTGAGTAGCTGGGACTACAGGTGTGAGCCACTACACTGGCTATTTTTTTACTTTTTGTAGAGATAGAGTCTCACTATGTTGCCCAGGCTGTTCTTGAACTTCTGGCCTCATGCGATCCTCCCTCCTTGGCCTCCCCAAATGCTGGGATTACAGGCATGAGCAACTGCACCCAGCCTGTCTTTCTGTATTAAGGATACTAACCCTTAATTAATTGTTTCCCATGTTTTTTTATTTTTTGAACTTTGTTTCTATTTTTATAATATAGAACTTTATTTTCATGTCAATTCTATCAATCATTTGATCAAATTATAACCGATTTTTTTTTCCTTAATGTGCTTTGGTTTTAGAGTTATGTTTAGACAGTCCTTGATAGGGGAGATGGAGCTTTTAATACTACAAGGTGTGTGGATCCATGCCTATGTATAATTAAGGAACTGCTCCAACGTGCCATATATATGGCTGCTCCCATTCTGACAAAAATTCAGGAGCTACAGAAACATAATGATCATCACACCATAACTGAGAGGGAACGGGAAAGAGCCTGTTCTCTGTATTGATTCATTACATGCACATACACACATACACACACATAACCCTGCTGTCTAAGCACTGGGCATCGGTCTAGGCATTTGAGATAAAGCAGTGACCCAGTGTCCCTGTCCTTGGAGAGCTTACATTCTCATTCTAAAGGGGGAGAGGCAGATAGTGAACAAACAAGGGAAGGTTTCCCTGAAAGGGTGACCTGAACAGAGACTCAAAGGAAGTGGTCAATGCAGATATTACAGTTAAAAGGGTCCTAGGCAGGGGCCCAGAAGGTGCAAAGGCCCTGTGGCAGCCATGTGCCCTGGGGTGTGAGGAAGGAAGGAAGCCAGTGAGGCAGGAATGGAGTGTGATGGGCATGGAGTGGGCAGTGAGGCTGCAGAGGCCACAGGAGTCAGTTCATGCAGGGCCCTGCAAGCCTTTATAAGAATCTGGGGTTTTACAGTGAATGAGAAAAGAAATTATTTAAGGGTGTTGCACAGAGGCATGACATGATGTGACTTAAATTTCCCTTACAAAGCCACTTTGACAGATGTGTTGAGATCAGGCTGTAGAGCAAGAAGAGCAAAAGCAAAGAGTCGGTCAGGAGATGACTGCAACCATCCAGGAGAAAGGCCATGTTGGCTGGGATTGAGGAGGGAAGAGGGGCAGAAAGAAGTGCCCTCCGACATTCCTAACTCATTAATAAAATTCCATTCAGTACAAGAAAGTAACTATCCAATGTGAACAACATGAGACAAGAAAAAGACTCAGCAGATAAACAAAAGATGACATTGACCTTGAAATGTATTCCCTAGGACATGCAGCAGGGAGTTCCAAAGGACTGGCCCCCACACCTACTGTCTGTTACTGCTGACCGCACAGACTAATCGCACACTATCCTCATAATTAAATTGTAAGTTTCTTGTGGACATGGAATTGGCATCCCCCAGAAGGCTTTTTACAGCCTAGGCAATAATTACCTGATTATGTACAAATGACGGGAATAGTAGTTATATTTTCAGCATCTCCACATGAATGAACAGCAATCCCCATGAAAAATGAGTTATGTAACAGAACCCCCCACTAATGGCCGAGGAGCTGAATGATGCACCAGTTACAAGATCTCCTCGGCCTCTCGACTGTTATGCACATGATTTTGACATTTGTGATGGAAAGTGCTTTACACTGGGATTTACAACCCAGACACGATTCTGTCTAGATTGGAAAGGAACAGTAGATAAGCCCCGACTAAGCACTGTGCGCTGTGTGCTTTGCCTTCCTCATGTTACATTACTTAAGGCTGACATCTGCTTCGAATGGAGGTACTGTCCTCTTTTCACAGATGAGGACACAGGCTCAGAAAGCTTGGCCAGGCCAGTAGGTGGAAGAGCCTATTTTCAGATGAGCCTAGTGTTCTCTCCACTACTCCAAAATGCTTTTTAAATGGTAAAAAAAAAAAGAAAGAAATTTATATGGAAAACAGCAGATTTAAAAGGAATGTGCTTATGTTAAAGATGATATCAAAGAATTAAAAATAACAGTGAAGAAGATAATACAAAGAATTAACAGAAAAACAAAGACCATAGAAATATAGAATACACTACAAACACAGTCACACTACTCAAAGAAAGACAGTAATTCAAGATGAACAGATAAACCTAGAAAGTCAGGGGAAGATCTAATATGCACAGACACTGGTATGAGAGGAGCAAACAGAAGTCATAATCAGGAAAGTGATCTTAGAAGTTTCCCAGAACTGAGTGATAGTCTTTGTAAAGGATGATAAACAGACAAGATGCTATATGGGTTTTTTCCAACAAGAAATTAAAGACAAGTTATAAAAAGCAGAAATAACCTCGAATAGTTTTGAAGATTAAAGAACCATAAACATTTTTATAACAGCTTTATTGAGATAGAATTCACAGACCAGAAAATTCATCCTTTTAAAGTTTTTAGTATATTCACAGAACCACAACATTTGAAGCTGGAAGAAACCTTAAAAATTAATCTACTGTTAGATTAGATGCTAATCCAAAGGATGTCCTACTGAACCTTTCCAGTCTCCCAGGCTACTGTATGAATAGAAAATTTCCTGGTCAAATAAATTGGTTAAACATGGAATACCTCTGGACTCTATCTTCCCCCTTGGAGAATCATGGTACAAAACTAAAGTCTCTGAAAAGTGCCAGGATATCTCAATTAACCTGACGTGGAACCTCTTTTCCTGGAACACGTACTAACAGTCCATCAAATCAGTGCTGCAGGAAACCCTGACTTATTCCAACCCCCTGCAATTCCAGGTAAATAAAAACAGCACCAGAGAAGGCCCCCTGGCTTGAGTGAGGTCTCACAGCTCTTTCCAACTGGCTCATGTGAAAGTGAAAGTATATTTTTGCTGTTTATGGCAGAACCCAAACCAGAAACCAGATCTCTAGATTGATCTCTAGTCCAGTGTTCTTTCTACAATGCTACACACCAAAAACTGCAGCTCCAAGGCACTATGTCAACAAATTCCTGGGGCTAGGAAGAAGTTCTCTACAAGAAACCACAAAGAAATGAGGACTATTACACACTAAACAAAGAAAGAAATACACAGATTGAAGGAGCCAGAGCGCCTGAACATTGAAGAGCCCAAAGTCATAAAGATAAACAAATAGAGGAATTCAACTTGATACCACAAGAAAATATAAAATTTCAAAGAAGAGTTTTGGACAAAGGGTAGATAAAAGTAAGAAATGTTATTTCCTAAAACTAGACTCTGTGTCACCCCCCAATGGGAGTTCACCATATACTTATTAGCATTAGAAAAGCGAAAAACAAAAAGTAATTAGGACATGCACTGCCTGGATATGTGAAACCAATGCTTACAATAATAGAAAACAGGTAGAACACTATGATTATCATTCAATCTGATAGCAAGGAAATGTCTACCCGAAAATACGTAAGCAGAAAGAGAAACAAACAAGAACAACGATAAACACAACCCCAAAGGGGAATGAAAAATAATAATACACATGCATGACGTACTCTATTAAATATGAGTGAAATTAAACTATGAGAAAGGAGATTGACTGAATTGAGAAACAAAACAGAAGAATCTGCTGCTTCTCAGGTCACTCCTATTCCACCTGCCCCTCCACACCAAGTGCTCCAGCCCCACTGAGCTCCGAACACCTCCGAATATGTGGCTTTTTCTGTGATCTGGGCTTGGATGCAGGCTCATCTCCCTGGTCCTTACCTCTACCTGCAAACTCCTACTGACTCTTCAAGAACCAGCCCAAATAGCTCCACTTCTCGGTCATCTTTCCCTGCCGTGGGGCTCACCCCATGGATGAGCTGCACCACGCTTCACGTTTTGGGAGCCCAGTGTTAGGATTCTCAAGGCCCCGTCACTTCTGCATCTGCCTGCAGGTCTGTCTGCCTGCGCAGGCGTCCTGATCTCCTGCAACGCACGGTGAGTTCTGTCACTTTCATCTTCAGAGCCGCAGCCCAAAGAGCAGCCACAGCGGGCCGTTGTCATTACAGCCAGCGACGATCCACCATCAGGCACTCGCTCAAAGTGCCAATACTACACATGTCTCCCAGATTACTTCAGTGAATCCTAACAGCAAACCTGTGTCACAAGTACCACTGGGGACCCCATCTCACTGAGGAGGGAAGCAAGGATTAAAGACATGAAGGGTCTCTCCAGGGTCACCTGGCCAGAGGGGAGGGGCCAGGACTCATCCCAGCAACCGGCCTCCAGAGTTTACCCCTGAATCACAGGCTCCTGTCAGGCAGAGGCCGAGGGCCACCGACTCAGACAGAGCAGGCCTCCCTGCACAATTAATTGACATAAGTAAGTTTAATCATAATCAGATAATCAAGACACGTGCCAATGAACATTTAATAAAACTTTTAGGCTCCCCCCTAAATGTTCTCAAGTAAAACAAACAAAGAAATTCAAGCCAAATTTCAAGGAATACAATCAAATCCCTACTCTCAGAACACTAATATTAAACTATTCTAATAAGACAAATACATTATGATAAAGTATTAAGAAAAACTATAAAACAAGTTAAGAAAAACTAGAGATAAAATCGAAATTAAAAAATGAATTGATAAAAAATCATCTCTCCCTAAAAACATGATAATCCAAAAGCCTAATTATAAAGTTAAGAAAACACAAATTAACATAACAAAAATAATACCACACTTTTACATATCTGAAATTCAATTACATGCGTAAGCAGTAATAAGTACAATATAAAACTAAAATAGATATAAGTAATTATATTTTAACATTATAGAAGAAATAAGGGAAGTTATTAAAGAATTGATTTCAAAAGGGTACGTTACAGGAGAATCCTTTCAAACATGTAATGGAAGCTTAATTACTTTAAGTGATTTGCTTCTCCAAAATGTAAAAAGATACTCTATTAATCAACTCATTAAAAAAAATCAGGTTTATTTCTAAAGTCTAATAAGAACAAGCCCCTATTTATATTTACATTTATATTCATACTTAAATATGTATATATATTATTGTTAATAAATTACACATGTTATATATTAAATATATTATATGTATTAATGTAAAACATTGTTAGGGACTGAACGTTTGTGCCTCCCGAAATTCATGTGTGAGCTCCTCATCCCCACTGTGATGGTATTAGGAGGTGGGACCTTTGTGAGGTGATTAAATAATGAGGGTGGAGCCCTCATGAACAGGGATGATGCCATTATAAAAGATGAGCCTCCTCCCTAAGCCCCCCTCCCAGAGCTCTCTAGCCTTCTTTCCCCCACGTGAGGACACAGTGAGAAGCCACTGTCTATGCACCAGGAAGTGGCCCACACCAGACACTCAATCTTCTGGTGCCTTGATCTTGGACCTGCTGCCTCCAGGACTGTGAGAAATAAACTGTTTTTTAAGACACCCAGTCTATGGTATTCTGTTATAGCAGCCCAAACTGAGACAAACATGAATGGAACATAAATATATGTAACTTATTAGCAAATAAAAGCAGTGGATTCAACAGAAAAAACACTGGATTAAGACAGAATACCTGAATTCTAGTCCTTTCTTAACCTTACGATAACTATGTACATTTGAACATAGCACTTATCTTCTCAGGACACCTACTTGCTATATACAAGAGAGATGGTACAGTTGCATGTGAAAAAATTATAAAGTCTAAGCGGGAGAAATAAAGGGTGACATGACTAAAACAAGAGATATCCTCAGTAATGAATAAGAAATATTATAAACATAGTATCAAATTTGAATTTCCGTGGCCTTTTGGCTAAGATCAAGTGTAGAACCCAAGAAACTAATCACTAACAATTAACTACATGTGACAGAATGAATGGATAAAAATAATCCATTTTCACATATTATTTAATATATATAAAAATATATTTTTAAAGAAAATAATGATATATTTGTTCTATTTAAGACATATACAATCGCGATTCTCAAAGCTATGTACTATTCATTTAAAAACAGAAGAAAGGTAAAGTATAAAGACATTTCAAAAAAAGATATTCTCTGTTTTAAGAATTTAATTCCAAAAGAGGAATAGAAAATATGCTTGAATCAAAAGTATATCCCTGAATTACGGAGGGGATTATATAATTAAACCATATGCATTTCTCATACATACAAAGAGATAGGAAAATACAGTAAGATAGTTTTCAAAACATCAGTTTACAATCTAAAAGAGTACAATAGTCTATACATCCCAGTTTGGGAAGGAAGATAAGTCTCATTTCTGAATTCACGAACTCAGTTATTATTAAATATAACAATAATGTATGTGTGTTTGAATGTTCATATTTCCCACAATTAAATGTAATGTAATATAATTGAAAATGAAAGTAGTATAATGGGGGAAATATGATAAACATCACTAATAATTACACATTTAGAATTTGAGTAGATATATGAGAAATACAAGTATATGTCACTTTATTGCACTTCACAGATGCTACATTTTTTAAGTGAATTGGAAGGTTTATGGCAACCCCACATCAAGCAAGTCTGTCGGTGCTATTTTTCCAACAGCTTGAACTCACTTCGTGTTTCTGTGTCACACTTTGGCAATTCTTGAAATATTTAAAACTTTTTCATTATTATTGTTATATCTGTTTATGGTGATCTGTGATCAGTGATCTCTGATGTTACCATTGTAATTGTTTCGGGGCCCATAAAAGACAGTGAACCGTGCCCATAAAAGACAGTGAACTTAATAAATGTGTGTGTTCTGACTTCTCCAATGACTCATGGTCTCCCCACCTCCCTCCCTCTCCTCGGGCCTCCCTTGTCCCTGACACACAACAATATTGAAATTAGGCCACCTACAGTGGCCTCTAAGTGTTCAAGTGAAAGGAATAGTCTCATGTCTCTCACTTTAAATCAAAAACTAGAAATGATTAAGCTTATTGAGGAAGGCACGTCAACAGCCAAGACAGGCTGAAAGCTAGGCCTCTTGTGCCAAACAGTTAGCAAAGCTGTGAATGCAAAGGGCAAATTCTTGAAGGAAATATTTTTATTTCCAGTGAAATAGTTTTATTCCAGGAAATATTTCTATTGTTACTCCAGTGAACATACAAATAATAAGAAAGGAAACAGCTTTACTGCTGATATGAGGGAAGTTTGAGTGGTCTGGCTAGAAGATCAAACCAGCCACAACATTCTCTCAAGCCAAAGCCTAATCCAGAACAAAGTTCTAACCTAACTCTCTTTAACCATGAGGAACTTGCAGAAGAGAAGTTTGAAGCTAGAAGAGGTGGGTTCGTGAGGTTTAAGAAACGAAGCCATCCCCATAACATAAAAGTGCAAGATGAAGCAGCAAGTGCTGATGTAGAAGCTGCAGCAAGTTATCCAGAAGATCTAGCTAAAATCATTGATGAAAGTTGCTACACTAAACAGCACACTTTCAGTGGAGACAAAATTGTCTTCCACTGGAAGAAGATGCCATCTAGGACTTTCATAGCTAGAGGGGAGAAGTCAATGCCTCGCTTCAAAGAACAGGCTGACTTTACTGTTAGGGGATAATGCAGCCGGTGGCTTTAAGTAGAAGCCAAAGCTCATTTACCATTCTGAAAATCCTAGGGCCCTTCAGAATTGTGCTAAATCTACTCTGCCTGTGCTCTATAAATGAAACAACAACAAAGCCTAGATGACAACTCATGGTTTGTAGCATGGTTTACTAAATATTTTACTTAAATATTTTAAGCCCACTGTTGAGACCGAATGCTCAGGAAAACAAAAGATCACTTTTAAAGACATTACTGCTCATTGACAACACATCTTGTCACCCAAGAGCTATCTCTGATATAGATGTACAAGGACATTAATGTTGTTTTCTTTCATACCTGTTAACACAGTGTCCATTCTGCAGCCCATGGAACAAAGAGAAATTTCTACTTTCAAGTCTTATTATTTAACAACTATATTCTGTAAGGATACAGCTGCCATAGACAGTGAGACCTCTGATGGATCTGGGCAAAGTAAATTGAAAACCCCTGGAAAGGACTCACCATTGTTGATGCCATTAAGAACATTTGTGATTGATGGGAAGAGGTAAAAATATCAACATTAACAGGAGTTTGGAAGAAGTTTATTCCAATCCTCATGGATGACTTTCAGGGGTTCAAGATTTTAGTGGAGGAAGTAACTGCAGATGTGGTGGAAAGAGCAAGACAACTAGAATTAGAAGCGGAGCCTGAAGATGTAACTGAATTGCTGCAACCTTATACAACTAGGGCACATGAGAAGCTGCTTTTTAAGAATGAGCAAAGAAAGTGGTGTCTTGAGATGGAATCCATGCCTGGTAAAGATGCTATGAGCATTATTGAAATGACAACAACAACAGAAAAAGGATTGTGAAAATTACATAAACTTAGTTGAGAAGGCAGTGGTAGGGTTTGAAAGAAGTGACTCCAATTTTGAAAGAAGTTCTATTGTGGGTAAAATACTATCAAACAGCATCACATGCTACAAAGAAATCTTCTGTGAAAGGAAGACTCAATTGATGCAGCAAACTTCACTGTCTTATTTTAAGCAATTGCCACAGCCACTCCGACTTTCTGCAACCATCATCCTGATCAGTCAATAGCCATGGACAGCAAGGCAAGACTCCTCCAACAGAAAGATTATGACTTGCTGAAGGTTCCAGTGATCATTAGCATTTTTTAGCTACAAAGTATTTTTAAACTAAGGTAGGTACACACTATGTTTTTAGACACAATGCTGTTGCGTGCTTGATAGATGACAGTATGTTGTAAACATACTTTTATATGTACTGGGACACTAAAAAATTTGTGTGACTCACTTTATTGTGATGTTCTCTTTATTGCAGTGGTCTGGAACTGAACCTGAAAGATCTCTAAGGTAGGCCTGTATCTCTTACTCAAAAGTTATCAAATTTGGCTGAATCAACAGCTTATATCCAAAGAAAGAAAGACTGTATAATACAGAAAATGCACACCCTCAGTAACACTTTTTAAAAACATCTTTATGGAGATATAATTCAAATACCATAAAATTCACCCACTTAAAGCATACAATTTGTCTTTGATATACTCAGAGTTATGCAACCATTACCACGACCTAAGTTTAAAGTATTTTCATCACCCAAAGAGAAACCATGTACCAAGTAGCAGTCCACCCCTCACTCTTCCCTCACCTTCCTCTACACCAAAGCAAGCAACAATCTATTCTCTGCCTCTATAGATTTGCCTAATCTGGAGATTTCATGTAAATGGAATCATACAATATATGGTCTTTGTGCCTGGCTTTTTTCACATACATGTTTTCAAGGTTCATGTGTGCTACAGCATGTATCAGTATTTCATTCCTTTTCATTGCTGAATAATATTCCATTGCATGAATATATCCTATATTGTTTATCCACCCATCAGCTGATGAACAATTGAGTTGTCCTCGCTTTTTGGCTATTATGGATAGTAATATAGGCTTATGTTTTCATTTCTCTTGGGTATATCCCAGGAGTGAAATTGCTGGGTCATATAGTAAATCTATGTTTAACCTTTTTTTTTTTTTTTTTTTTTGAGACAGGATCACAATCTGTCACACAGGTTGGGGTGCAATGGCATCATCATAGTTCACCACAATCTCAAGCTCCTGGGCTCAAGCAATCCTCCTACCATAGCTTCCCAAGTAGCTGGGACCACAGGTGTGTGTTCCAAAGTAGCTGTACCATTTTACATTTCCACCAGCAATGAACAACAGTTCCAATTTCTCTGCATCTTTGCCAACACTTGTCATTGATTTGTTATTGGCTGTCCTTTGTATTATAGTTAGCCTGGTAGATGTGAAATAGTATCTGAATTGGTTTGATTTTCATTTCCTTAATGACTAATGATGTTGAGCATCTTTCCATGGGTTTACTGGCTATTTACCTATCTTCTTTGGAGAAATGTCTCTTCGGATTCTTTGTCCATTTTTTAAATTGGCTTGTCTTTTTTATTATGGAGTTGTAATAGTTCCTTACATATTCTGAATACTAGTACCTTATCAGATATATAACTTGCAAATATTTTCTCCCATTCTGTGGTTTGTCTTTTCTCTTTCTTGATGGTATTGTTTGTAATACAAGTGTTTCACTTTGATGTAGTTCAATTTACCTATTTTTTTCTTTTGTCAGTGTGTTTTAGGCACTGATTTCTTAGACTGTGTCATGTCTAAGAAATCAGTTCCTAACCCAAAAGTTTCATAGTTTTAGATCTTACATTTAGATCTATGTTCCATTTTGACTTAATTTTTGCGTATGGTATGAGATAAAGGTCCAACTTCATTCCTTTGCATGTAAATATTCAGTTGTCCCTGTTGAAAATACTATTATTTGGCCATTTATTTGTCTTAGTGTCCTTGTCAAAAGAAAATAGATTATAAAACTAAAGTTTGTTTCTTGACTGTCATTGATTAGATGTCTATTCTTATGCCAGTACTCTTTCTTGATTTCTTTGTAGTAAGTTTTGACATTAGGAAGTACGAGTCTTCCAACTTTGTTCTTCTTTTTCAAGATTATTTTGTCTATTCTGAGTCCCTTGCGTTTGGGATCAGTTTGTCAATTTCTGCAAAAAAACAAGCTGTGATTTTTGATAGAGATTTCATTGAATCTGTAGCTCAATTAGGGGAATACTGCCATCTTAACAATATTGAGTCTTCTGATACAAAACATGTCTTTTCAGTAATATTTTAAGAACTATCTTTAAACTGCCTTAATTTGCATCATCATGGAAGTAAAAATAAATAGAAATATTAATAAAATCATGGGGTGGAAATACTGATGCTGATACCATGCACAAAATAATGAATAATTATACTCTGACTCACTATTTCTTGAATATAATCTCTTATCATTAACTACAGAGCTTTTCATACTCTTTGATTCTAACAATGCTACCACAGAGCTATAACCAAGGAAACAACTCAATAAAAATAATGGAAAATATGCTAAGATATTTTTTGTAGTACTCGCTATCACAGTGAATACTGGGAAACAACAACATTCAAATATCCCAACAACAATTTCCTAATAAAAGGAGAATACCAAATTATTAACACAATTGAAATCTAAATAGTTCTGCCTGCATACCAATTTTTTTAATAAAACTATGTTATTACATGTAAACATTAGATTTGTAAGCAAAATGCATGAAGTCTCATATGTATATTCTAAAGATTGCAAAATAATTTGAAGTAGGACAGCTAGAATTTAATTATCCCTGGGCTATTTTTATAAAGTTGCTTAACATCTTAAAATAAACTATTATGTATGTGTTTTGAAAGGAGAAGATCTTGTCACCTGTAGCATGCAGAAGGACACATTGTGACAACCCACTTACTGACATGCAATTCAGCACTAATGCTGCTGAGTAGCAGAATCGGTTTAGCAATATTGCCATCAAGGTCACCTAGCAATAGATTATGCATTGACCCCTACCCTTAGGACTATGGCTGATGTAGGCAAGGGAAAGCTCATCCTCTTAGGCACACTTAGGAAGCTTAGGGACATAAATCAACATTAACCTTCTACTTGCTTTTCAACTCAACATTGTAAAAGCTAAAAGAATAGCAAGTGTATCGGGGTTACTGTCATCTTCTCATTTCAATTAATAGTCATTAAACCACACAATATGGATTTATCTCACTGGAAAATAGAGGACAAATACATCCTCCATCTCTCCTACACCATATTAAATCAATCTCTCATTTTCTGTACTTCTAAGAATAAATGGCAGCCCTTTTTTTTGGTGCCTGAAGTAATTAAAAGAACCACGTGGGATGGAGGAAGAGGAGACTACAAATAACCGAACTTCAGAGAATTATTTCTCTTCCTGCATTGCCTTTTTCCTGAGCCTATAAATAACAACATTACATCATGCTGACAGGGCATGCTGTTCAAATACAAAAGGCAGGCTTGCCCTTCAACAGATGCAAAGAAAAGCTGCCACCAAACAGCTCTGATAATGTCAACACACCCCAGAGATGGGAGCGGGGCGCAGGCCCTCTGTGTGTGGCACTTGTGCACCGGCCCCCACTCTCCACGACCACTGCAGGTCTCCCTGCTCGGTCTGATAAATGAACCACCAAGGGGGTCAATGTCCTCTCTCCTGTCCCTGCCACCATCATGAACTGCACAAACATGAGCAGTGCAGACCTCCCACTTATTCTGGCAGTCACCAATGAAAAATGGAATTTTATCTTAATAAAAGTACAAAGAGAAAGCACTAAGGCCACCTTTAAAGAGGTACCTCTTGCAGTGGATGGCATGTGAAATAACGGGTGGACCAAAGGTCCTGAGACCGAACACAGGCACGCCGGGGCAGGAGTGTGAAGCAAGCCTTTCACACAGAACTTCACTGGGAATAGAAAACGAGGGGAGAACCTCCATCCTCCTGAAAGGAACTGGGACCCAGGTGATGTGAATATGGTGAAGTAAAGGTCAGGCGTCGAAGCGGTCCCTGCAGACACTGCTCGTGTGGGGAGAAAGCACCTGCCACCACCCTGGTGCCTTTCTCAGCAGGGAGGGAACGCGAAACAGCAGGGCAGAGAAACAAATAAGGCAGCTTCAAAGAAGAGAATGATTTTATAATAAGGGTTCCAGAAGCAGGACTATGCCTACCACATCGTTCCAAATGGTGGGAGACACCAGCCCCTCCTGGGATATGCATTGTTTGACTCTTAATTCTGGACACACAGAAGCCACCAATACATCTGGGGCTTATTTATAGTTGGGAGCTGCAGACAAGGCAAATAGACCAATATGTTCTTTACGTGTATGTCTGTGCGTGTATATAACATACATGTATATATGATGCATGTATACAGGACATATGCTATATACACATACACACAAATAGATAAGCTCATTGTAACTTCTTCAGCGTGGCCTGTAGGCCATGTACAAACCTCGACTTTGTCCTCAGGAAGTCCTACTGCGATTGTTTGAGAGGCAGCCGTAGTAAAAGTGCCCTCCCAGTCTCAGCTCCAGAAGTAGAGGGCCTCATGCATTCTCATTTCAGTAGCCCCAGCAGGAAGTGCAGAGCTTCATTTGATGCATTTACTTTTTACTTCATTTAAATTTATTCAGTTCAGTTCTTTATAACCACAGCTTTGAAATAAAAGTGTTTGACTCTAAAGAAATGAAGCTGATTCTTTAGCCAGTACACTAGAATTTAAGTATTTGATTCAGTATTCTTGTTAGGAGGCCATCCTCTTATTCCAATTATCAAGACATTGTTGCATCATCTCCTTTGGAACTGGCTTCAGACACACATTTCGGTGCCACATAAGACAAGTAGACAGTCCTTGATAATCAACTTCCTTTCTTAACTAAGACATGACAACACTCACATTGAGCAAAAGATTTGCTGCCAATAGACTCACCCATTCATTCAAGAAATATACATTAATGGCCAGTCCTGTGCTAGGCCCAGATTTGTTTCCAAAAACCAAACCCAAGGTTTTAAAATGTCACATGCAGGATGTTCACGATGTATGGGCTCAAGCTCAGGAGACAGTTTCAAAGTAAATTCTCAAAATGTTTGCATAATAGCAACTGCGTTAGAATATGGTCATTAACTTTATAGAAAACTACTTTCATTCATTCAAATATCTGAGCATTTAGAGATAAATAGACTAATATTAAAAATTAGTTATATTACTAAATAGGCACACCATGTAAGGTATGCACATGAAACTATGCATGTACGTACATAAAACAAAATACATGTATCTATATGTTACATACAAAGTAGATTGTTAAAGCTGGAGGGGAGAAAAGTTGCACAAATCCGTATTATGTAAAGAAAAAAGAAGGGCAGAGCAAAATAAAAATAGTTCACTAAAATATAGACTTGTTCCTAATACTTTAAAAATAATCAAGAAAGACACTCATTAATCACTTATATTTTAATGGACTTAACATGACTATAGGTTTAATTGCATGAAAATTAAGTGAACATTAATAAAAAATACAAAATTCAAAACTATAACTACCAATTCACATTTGAAAATTGAGATTACTATGTAACACATGGGTCCACTTTGTAACAGCTGTTTGCATTATAGAAATTCAGGGAAGAGTCAAGAGCTGTATAATACCTACAGTCCCTATAGCTACCTCCACACCCATTTTGCCAATCACAGGCCTCGCTTTCCTGACAGTTCTCAACATCAAAACAAGTTCTTTCTCCCAAAAAGAAAAAAAAATGCAAAAGAAAATCTGATACCCGACTTCCCAGGCTTAAGCACTCAGCAGGAATAATAGCATCACACCATTTACTTTGAGTTTACCACGTGCTAGGTACTGCATTAACCCATTCATTCCTCCCAACAACTTGATAGGTGTACACACACACACACACACACACACACACACACACACACACACAGAGGAAGAGTTAAGGAAGACAAAGTAGATAGTCAGGACAATACAAGGAGCAGAGAAGGTTCGAGGTGGGGGTTCTGCAGACACAAAGTGGGGAGAAGCGGAGGCAGGGAGGAAAGAGAATTCTTCCTGCAGTATGGCAAAGAAAATCCTGTGCTCTCCAGCTGAGGTGCAAATGGACCCCAAGCACCACCAAAGTGTAGCACTTCACTGCAAGTTCAAGTGAGACCACAACAGAAGCTACTGAAGCCATTTCAACCAGGTATATGCAAGTGGCAGGATAGGAGCAGATCTGTTAAAGAAGTCATCCTCCTATATGCCTTCTAAATAGACCCAAACAATGAAGGGCAAAGTATATAAAAAGTCATTAATGAAATTAACAGAGAAAGTGAACACTACACATGATTTGCAAATAAAGAGTGTAGGAAAACAAAAACTGATGGGCACATAACGGCACTGGTCACCTGTATGACAGCAAGCTCACACAAAAGCAGCTGTTGAAATACTTTTGCAGAATCTGAGTCACTGAGGAAACTAAGTTGGTGTCATATGATGCACCTGCCTAAATTAGAGCCCCTAGGCCACATTCTGTGACTGTGTGTGTTGATAAGAGCCCAAGAAGCCCTATCTCTAACCTAAAGGCTCACTGGAAAGAAAAAAGATTACTTGCGAGCAAATTAATCATCTGAGCTGTGCACGTTTTCATAAACTGAGTCAGGGCCTTAGAGGCCCTCTGCAAATGAAAGATGCCACCATCTGATGCTTTCCTACACATGTACTTGGGAAGGTCAATGAAACACTGGTGTCTGGGCACCTTGAGGATAATAACAACCACATTTCAAGTTAGCCCTAAAATCTTTTCATCCTCTGGACCTTTGGGAAGAGCCAAACAGAAACACTTATCACATTTTGCTTGGCCCTAAAGCAGCAGCTCACTAAACAAGAGCAGTGACAGATCCTGTATCCTTTTTCTTAAAACCAAATACCAGTTAAGTAAGCAAGCCATTCCACCATGAAGAAGTTCTAGTATCTACCCCCTGCACTCTGATCAGAATTATCTACCCCAAAGAGACTGAATATCTGCTAAGACCTACAATGTGGACTATGCACCTCCAAAGACCATATTTATAGGAATCCTTTGATGGAACTATAGATTCTTTATTTCTAGAACCATCCTAACAACAATGAATTACCACTTACTTTTAGCACTCACTCAGTCCCTTACAGGAATTAATCGTGGCACAAACTAAAACCATGCCAAATTAAGTTTTTTGGGGGAAAAAGGTTATTAGTTTAACCAATTTTTGTTTTAAAATGAAAAATTAACTCCAATGGCAAGCATGACAAAATATAAATATTGACTTTTACATTTCTGTTTAACAGCTTCAAAACCCAATGTAGACCATTCATTCAGCAGTAAAGGGAGATAATTCTGATCAATAAATGCCTAATGCTACAGTACCGCACTGCCCTGTTGCTCACAATTTTAAACTTCAGGCTTTTACCCCTGCAAATCTCTGCTGAAGACTGAATCCAGTATTGTCATGCTCAAAGCTATTCAAAATATATAATGTCTGTCCTTTAAGAAATTTAAATCTGTGAAAACACTCATCCTGTACCTACCTTTCATTTCAGAGATGGCTTAGTTAACTTAAAATTTTCTCTTACACTATTATTTCCTCCTGCACAAACCCAAGGGAATACAGAAACTTCAACAGTCTAAACATCTTTCCCTACAAGTAGGGCCCTAACCCTGAGTTTTAAGGGAAAGAACACTGACAAATAGACCAGATTGCACAGGAAATTAATCAGAACTATGTTTTCAAAAGCAACAGAAAAAAGGGAGAAATACAACCAAAGCCTTACGAGCCTGAATGCAAATAAAAACTGTTTCAAGATCATGAGAAGAAAAATAAGCTGGACATAGGTTTAGACATGGGTCTAAATAATTCAGATCCTGGTGAGCTTTCTGCAGTATATTTCATTTATAAACTATTGGTATAATTTCCAAAATACATCTTCTACATATAAAAGGCTTAGAGAAAGTTAGAGGATTGCTCTGAGGAGTCCTCAGATTTAAGGAATCACCTTGTAAAGGAAAAAAAATGACTGGGGAAGTAATTTAACTTCATTCTCCCAATGCCACCCCCACTCAAATGAACACATCGTCCCTGTGCCCATGAAAGCCCTCCTAGGCAAAAATCTTCAAAGGGACTCATAGGGTTTGCTGGGGGTTGACTTGCACAGTGCCCGGTTAACTGAGGGACAAATGCTGTTAAAACTTCAAACTGAGTCACTGATGACCACTGGTAGGAACAAGGACGGTGCACCCAGTTTAACAGCAACCTTCTTTCATACGCACGAATGATTTCTTACATTGTAATTTTTCTACAGACCCTCATAACCTCAAGCAAGCAGATAAAAAAGAGATGCAAAGGAGAAGGAGAATCTTCCAAAGACCAGGGCATTTCTGGTATTGGAGTGAGACAACCCGGGCTCACTCACTGGGTGAACTCAGGAAGTTACTTGACGTCCTCTTGGATCCCTGTTTGTGTTTTTGGTGTTTTTTTTCCCTGTAACATGCAGATGACAATTTTATATCTATGTCATAGAGGTGCTCTGAGAATTAAATGGATAGCTCCTGACACAGTTCCAAATTAAGCACAAGAAAATGTGACAAAAGCCACTATTATTTTAAAGCTGATGCTGCCCTGACATTTAAGGCAATAACTTTTCTATAAATCAATTGTTAACCAGGATCAAAATTTAGAAATAGATTATTAGTAACTCAGGGAGAGGGAAAATTGCGTTTTGTGCTTTTCAACTAAGATGACTTAATAATGCTCACAAACCTTAAGCTTCAAGTACACCAATCTCGTCTCACTACCAAGGACGAATCGTACCCCTCCTTCGCCCATGTCTCCTGAACAGACGGTAACTGACTAACATCCTGCATTCCTGGAAGGTTCTTCCTTAGCAATGACACAACGAAAAGCAAAAGAACAAAATGTTCCTGGGCCCTGTGACATTCTGGCTTGTTTTGATATTAATCCTTAAGTGAGAATTAGAGATTTGATCATCAGAGGCTTTATTTTAAAAAGAAGAGGAAGGCACAGTACCTCCAATCGTTGTATCCGCCCCTTGAAAAACATAAAGAGGGAAGAATTGGGGTAAGCAGCTTCTTTTTTGAGGAGAATTTCCTTAGCTTCATCCAGGCCTGCTCTGTTATCACTGCCATCCAAGGCAAAAAACGGGCGGACCACGGTATGGTACCAGAGCAGCGCTAACCTAAAGGAAGAGGGAGAGAAATATTGAGCAAATCATTTTTCTTATGTTGTTTCGATTTTTTAAAAAAAATTAGCACATGTTCTTCCAACACATACTCTTTCCTAAAAAAACTTACTATGCAGTTTTTGAAGACGTAAAATCAGAATGTCTTTCCCCATTTCAGTTTTGTCAATATTTGGAAAACTGCAACTTTAGCACAACATAGAAATCATCACATATATGCCCTTCCATCAGGTGTGATGATAATAAGGTAAGAGAAGCATTTAGCTTTTCTGAACCTTCCAGATGGATCACTAAAGAGATGACTGATTCAAATCTCTGAATTCTATACCTTGCTCATCGGTGCACACATTTGAAACAGGAACTGGTCACCATGAATTTACTGCCCTTTCGTAAGAAAAGCTTTACTCTTTTTGCAAAAGGAAAATGTTGGCTTCCCTTATGTTCACAAAGGTTAGGGTGTAAGCCTAGAACTCAATTTTAAATATAGAAACCACAACCACAGACACAAATGATACTACATTAGTGACAGGACCATGACAGCATCCTGTTAACCCTTGCTCTGGCCTTTGAAGATGCTCAATTTAAACAACAAGCTAATAAAAAAATTACTTAAAATTCCCTTACTTGAAATTCATTACTTTCAAGAAAAATGCCACATTAAACTAAATAAACAAAACAGGTTCACTGGGATTTGCTTTAATGAATAGAGAAAAATGTTTAACCAACATATCAAATATTTTTATGTAAATGAAACTTCTGGTATGCTTGTAAATTTTATTCTCCTGTGGAGCTCCTACTAGTTACATTATTAACTCCATTTACTCCTTTCTCAGATATAAGCACAAAATTATATTAAGATACATACAGACAAATGATCACGAGTTATGAATCTGTTCATTCAAATTAATGAAGGACTACTGTTTGTGTAAATGAGTTTGGGGAGGTACAGATATTTTTTTTAAATGAAACATTAATGATATTTTTAGTAGTTACCAACTAGGAGTTAACACCCAAATTTCTCAATAGTGACCCAAGTAGAAATAGTGCTAAGGTCCTCTGTGATATCAAGATTTTGGGGGAAAATTTTGACAAATGGTATAATGTTGGACAACAAACATCTGGTCATTAAATCACAAATAGTAGATATTTGTCAGATTGAAAAAAATCACATCACTTTTAACTGATGTAGAAATGGGTGACTCCTCGCTCTAGATAGTTACAACAGCTTTCCCATGTTCTCTGGTTTAAATAATTGTTATTTACATTTAGACTGAACCATGTAACATGACTTAATTTAGTGGCATAGCACAAAATATCCAGGCCACATATAAGAAACCAATTGACCACCTATAATCATCCAGCAAAATTACCCAACATGAGAATTCTTTATAAGAATAAAAATTTCAGAACAACAGAAAAGGCTTATTCATCTTTTTTGTCTCCTAAGTCAAAAAATCAGGATTGTGAATCTCAGTGACTCTGGTCAAAGTCAAAAGAACTGCTTAAAAAACCACTTGAGGTTGAAAGATAAGGTCACTTTACTAGTTTAAAATACAGGAGTCACGAGACTTATGAACAGGGCTTCGTTCCCTAACTAAAGTCAGAACTGCCACCACCACCATGGAACACGGTCCTCGGTGTTGCGTTAAGACATGAGGGACACGTCCTGTCAACCAGCCATCATTTTCCCTGAAGTTTCCTTTTAAGTCTTTGATTGTGGTTTACTTACTTTCAACACTACATTATCTACCAAAGCATTGCAATATAGCTACTCACGTAGCTAAAGGGGCCTTCATGTCCTTACTTTCGCTTGCATACATCAGTGAAGAAAGCCCCTGTAGGCGGTCTCCAGGAAAACCCAGCAGGTTGATGATTTTGAGCAGGTTTGGGGGCACCATGGATATGCAAAGGTGAAAAAGGCCATATCCAAAGCTAACAGCACCTTTCAGTCTGTTTAGAGACTCCTCAGACACCCCTTCAGCCACAATGTGATTATCATTTGCAGCATCAGAAGGCAAGGACTCTTCAGTTAGCTTCTTCTGATGCAGTTCCTGAAGGGCATTGATGTCCAGATAGCATTTATTGTAAATCTTCCAGGCCTTCCTAAGGATCCACCCACCTTTTATATAGGCTAAAAAGAGAAGGAGAGAAAAGCATTCAAAAATAAGCCTTCAAAATAATTTTTATATTTGAATAGTAAAGGATATTGAAAAATAATCCAAAAGTTAAGGAAAAATTTAGAAGCATAAAAATTATTAGCTATCACTGCACCCTTTTTTCCTTCATAGTGCTTACTTAAATGTCTTCTTTCTTATTGGTTTCCCTTTACTACACTAGATGACCATTGGTGAAAGCCATGTGTTTTTTTGTGCAGTGTTTTATCAAGCCCCACATGAAGTAGCTAGGGCAGAGTGTATAATACATGCTGAAAGAAAGAAAGAATGAATAAATGCACCACTTGAATCCAACTTTCTTTTCCCCATACGTTCTGTGAAAGCCTCCACCATTTCTCTTAACTACTCTGGTGCTTCCCTAATAAACCTCTTTTCTAAATCATGCATTTGTCTACCCTGTGTTTCCTTCTTAGCCTAGTTTATCGCTAAATCTATGCCCAAGCACCAACCGTGGCATCATGCCAAAAAATAAAACAAGCAAACAAAAAGGATTAATTAACATATACTGGGTTAAAAAAATGGCCAGTTTATTATGAAAGAAGTCATTTATGTTAAATGCAGAAATGCAAAGAATCCCCTATTTCCCTAGATCTGATGTCTACTGTGTGGCTTAACATGCCTTAGTAGAATGGCTTTACTTGGCCTATGACAATGGTATTTACCCACGGCCCCAACCTAGAGGGACCCCCCAGTGAGAAGGGTAGCAAAGAAAAAGTCACTGCACATCAGAGGGTGAAAACCTGTTATTTAAGCTGCTTCTATTATTTCCCATTAGGCCAATTTTTCTTACCAGAGCCCACTCGAGAACATGGACACAAAGAAGACTTCAAGGATAAGAGGTAAGACATGAGATTTACCGCCATCCCTGGCCCACTGGCCCTCAGACAAGCCCTCAGGACCTTGCTATCAACTCTCCTAAGAACATTTCACCTTCAGGGGAGTAGTGGGGGGGTGGGGGGTGGAGGGAGGTCAATTTATGTGATCATCTAAGAGCATCATCACCGCATTCTTGAGGAAAGGATTGTCCGTAGGGAATTCTTTGTAACATAAAGCTCTCGTAACTACAAGAGAGCTTACCCACTAGGCACTGTCACTAAGATGATACCTGCTCTGACCCTCATGTACAATGGGACAACATGAACTGTCCCAGACTTCCAGGTCCTTTAGAACAGCAGGAAAATAAGGTTTTAAAATGTTATTTTTAAATTTCTGAAAATATGTGATATAAAATAAAAATCTGATTTATAAGTGCCCAATCTCTGAATTGAAAGTGATGGGAGAATATATGGTGTGTGCAGAAAAGGGTTGACACAGTAGGCCTGACTGCTACCCTTCAAAAGGACTGCTAACAAGGTTGGCCCTTGGCTGAAGCGGGGACTTGCGAAGTTCTTAGCACTCCCAGAACTGGTAAGAGTGGCTCACCGTGTGGGCCTAAACTGTATTAGCAATATGGTTTATGCGGAATGCTTGCTTTGTTTCTGGGAGTCTGGAATTTGAGTATGTGCCAGGCAGTGTGGCCTACATCATTATCCCCCAATAAAAACTCTGGGCACTCAGTCTCTGACAGGATTTGCTGGTTGGTAACATTTCATTCGTGTTGTCCCAACTCGGTGCTAGGGGAATTGAGCGTGTCCTATGTGACTCAGTGAGAACAGATCCTCGGAAGCTTGTGCCTGGTTTCCCCTGGGCCTCACTCCATGTGCCTTTTCCCTTTCTTATTCTGCTTTGTATACTTCTGCTGTAAGAAATCACAGCCCTGAGAATGACTCTATGCTGAGTCCCCAAGCAGATCATCAAAGCCGGGGGTGGTCTTGGGGACTCCTCAATCCACGGGTATCAAGCTATTGGTTTACTTAAGTATATCAATTTTCTGACAAATGATGACCATACCTCCTAGGGGATCACAATTAAAAACACAACCATGTTGCTAGTTCTGGGTGATTAACAACCTCTAGTCTAAGTTCACAGAAAAGAATGTTGTAAGGTACAATGAACCACTAAAATCAATTAGTCTATAAAAGTTTTTTTTTTAAAAGGGAACTATTTTTGTAACTTTATAAGGACAAAACTAATACACATTTGAAACAATTTCTTTTCATGTGGTTTAATTTAACAGAACTATTTATAGTATAAACACTACATTTCAGGCACTGTTCTGGGTGAATCTTCCTTTAAGAGGCTCAATGACTTTTTTCCCTCCTAAATGGAAGTATGATGGGAGAAGACAGGTTGCAGAAAAACTCTGGAGCTTCTTGTATACTAACACAGTGCATTTTTAAGTTTTGGATTCATCCCACATGCCTACAAACAAGAAAGATGATTCTCAGTTATGGTCCAAAGAGCTAAAGATTTAAGAGAAAAGCAGAAAAAGAAAAAATAATAGGAAACCAGAATATATATTCTTGAAAACACAAAAGTCATTGGGATCCAATTGAAAACAAATAATTATTGGCTACAGATAAAAAAAGAAAATTTACAAAACCCTAAAAATGTTGATCAGCTATTAATTAAGTTTCTATTACGTGCCTGGGACTGTGCTTGGCAGCTGAGGGACACGAAAGAACTATAAAACATAATCCAGGCCCTCCAAATGCCCACAATGAAATAAGAAAATAAAACAAACATAAATAAAAAAATAAGCATACAACATTATATGTATTTATTTAAATGCTCCTCTGGGTCATATGTAAAAGAGTGAAAACAAATAATGGTGAGATTATAAATGAAGTGTCCTATTTTATTTCCTCTTTTGTCATTAAATTGTTTTCCATCTAATAAATACATAAATTACATAAATAAATTTAAAAGTGCAGAATAAGTATGGCAGGATTTCACTGTGAAACTTCACCCGCTCCCACCGCCATCCCTAACTGGAAATTTGGGGGTAAAAATGTAACTCCATGTTATCCTGTATTTTCCAGGCCACCTTAGCCTTATTACAGGAAGCGGAGCTTGCATCAAGGGAAAAGCAACGTTCCAGGAGAAAGGAACAGAAGTGTGAGTACGAAGGAGCAGATGGGCAAGCTGTTCAGAGGCAGAGTGACACAGGGGACACCCTGGGACAACAGGGAGCATGTCCAGCTGAGGAGGGAACACCTGCTACCAGAGAAACGGAAATGTCAGAAATTGGGGTTGAAGAGACTAGGGTTAGAGAAGTGAATTGTGACAATCTGGATCTGAGGTGAGGAATTACAGAAATGGACGGTAGAACTGGAGACAAACATCAGAATCCATCAGCTTCCGACTGCATGGAGCTCAGTCGATAAAACAAGAAAACTACATGGTAAAACCCTCGTTTTTATAGGATAAAAATGAAAAGAATTCAACACGTCTTTTATTTCATGCTTAAGGTAGGAGCATCAGTGCTGGTGTCTAAAAGCACATGTTAAAGACTCGATAGGAACAAGCTTTAAGGCCCTTAATTTGAGCCAGGGAAAGAGAACCCAAAGTTTTGGACTGAGTCAAAGATTATAAACTGAAATATGTGTGAGCAAAAACCTTATTACACACGTCAAGAGAGATTTTGCTTTTATTAAGGTTATTAAGTATGAAACATCCGATTTCCTTAAGTACTAAGTTTGACAGTTGATAGCTCTGACATTTTACTTTGACACTTCTTGTTTTATTTTCATTGTGAAGGTACATCCTCAGTCCTTCAAACCCACAGGTTGGCTTGTGATTAACCTTCAAAGTTTTCTTTAAAGCATTTTTTGTGAAACCATGGATAAGTCAAAAATTCGTGTTATTTTCAAATATGAGTTCCACTATAGAACCAACGCAGCACAGACAGCTCAAATATCAACTAAGTGTTTGGGAAAGATCTAGCTAACGAACGCACCGTACGTTAGTGGTTTGTGAAGTTACGTTCTGGTGATTTTAATCTGCAAAATGAGCCATGTGGACAATCTGACACCAAGGTGGATCATGATGAGCTGAAAGCTATAGTGGAAGTGAATCCATCTTAACCTACGTGTGAATTAACAACAAGGTTTGACATTACTATTCCAACAATATTGGACCATTTGCAAGAAATGGGCAAGTAAAGAAACTGGATAGATGGGTTCCACATGCATTAAATGAGTGTCAGAAGAGAAATCATCTCCAAGCTTGCCTTTCTTTGCTGTCACAACATAAAGGCAAACCATTTCTATATCATATTGTTACATGTGATGAAAAATGGATTCTTTTTAACAATCTCAAGCATTTTGCACAATGGTTGGATAAAGATGAAGTGTCAAAACACAGTCCAAAACCAAATATTTATCAAAAAAAGCTTATGGTGTCTGTTCCATGGTTCAGCGCTAGTATTATCCATGACAGCTTCATGAAACCTAGTCAATCGATTATAGTGGATGTCTACTACAACCAGCTGGACGAAATGATGAGGACACTTGCGATGAAGCAGCCAAGATTGGTCAACAGAGACAGGCCAATCCTCTCGCAAGACAACACTCAACCACATGTCGCACAAATGACACTGCTCAAACTATAGAAGTTGGACTTGGAAACTCTCTGTCATCCACCATATTCACTAGACCTTGCACCAAATGACTACCCTCTTCCAGGCTTTGGACCACTTCTTGCAACGAAAAATATTTAATTCTTAACAAGCTGTGGAAAATGCCTTTCACAATTTTATTGCCATTGGCTCTCCAGGCTTCTTTGCTGCTGGCATAAATAAGCTACCATTAAGACGGCAAAACTATGTCGACAGCTTAGGTGCAAACTTGGATTAATTGTACTGCTTCTTGAGATATAATAAACTACACTTTTGATGTGAAATTGGACATGTCATATTTAATGACCTAATACTACTTTCTATGTTCAACTTGGCACTGAAACAGGTTTCCCAGGACTTGTCCTACTCCCCATCCCCAACTCTGAACCATCCAGCCACAGCCAGACCCCACCGGTTGAGGCAGAGGTCAAGGGAGGACGCAGCAGAAAGCAGCATGCCCTGCACTGCAGCCACCACAGGAGGGACGCTCCGGCAGCTCCACACAGCAATGCAGCCAACGAGCACACATCTTCCCGACAAGCAGAGAACACAGTACTCAAGAGCCCCACACTCCGCATTGCCTGCCATCCGCTCCTCCAAAAGGTCAAAGATAAATCATTCAGCCGTCCCTATCTCCCTGTGCCTGTGGACGGGGGCAGAGAGAGCAGAAAACCACAGACCACTTGTCCCACTATTGGGGCCAGGTGGCAATCAGCAGAGAGCTGGAGGGCAGATAGGAAACCCTGCCCGTATGGGGGACGAAGTCCTTCCTAGGAAAGGATAAGAGTTGCCTGGAAAGTGAATGTATCAAGTTACCCTAAATTGATCTTGGAAGAAATTTTGTCATTTTTCATGGAGATTGTATCCGGTGAGGGCATCTGCCATAGCATCCTGTCTGTTTACCTGTCCTAGAAGGAGGCTGCTTAGCCGCAGAGCAGAAGGTAAATTCGGGCTTCCTTTCTTGTGCCCCAAATAACAGACTTTGAAGGACAAAAGATGATTAAGTTTCACCAGTCGGCCCACCTCCTCACAGACAGACTTCTGACAGGCGCACTTCTCCATCCCAGTATCTTTCCTGAATGGTGTCGCCTTTCTTCCATTCCCTCCCTTTCATTCACATAATACACACCCAACATGTGCTACACAAAGGTGCCAGGGACGTGCAGAGGGAAAGGTGCCTTCCTTCTTTATAACCCCACTGGGGGACAGGATCAGGGATCCTGAGCTTCCTTCCCAAAGGTTCAGAATCACTCATTTCCCGTGCAACCTCTGTGACAAACTTACATGTCCACTGGTTAAAGCATCTCCCTGAATTAGAACTTACCTACTTATCTTTTTCCTGCTAAACCATGAGATCCCCCAGGGCAAGAGCCACATCTCACCCATCTCCAGACAACCAGCATGTATCGTCTCACAGCACGTGACATGTAGTAAGTGCTCAATAAATGTGGGACAGAGGTAAAACACAGTACCTGCTCTGAAGGATTTAGAGCCTAACACTTTAGGCGGACACGTAAATAAAACTTTGTGTTGCTGTGTGACGGGTGCCGTAGCTGGCGATGTTCCAGGTACACGTGGCAGAGCAACCAAGGCCAGGCTGATGAAGTCACTGAGGAGGGAGTGCAGGGAGGAAGGAGGCCTGGGCTGTACTCCATTGGACAAGAGAGAAAGATCAAACAGGCGCGGGCGTCCAAGCTGAGGGGTTGGCTGAACAAAGGCAGAGGTGGCTGAGGGATCCGGGGGATGGCAAGGAGCTCCCTGTGCTAGGTAGAGGCATGGGAGGGCAGCAGGCCAGGAAAGGGACAGGTTCTTACATGGCAGCCAAAAGAGGAATTGGAACTTTACCTTGCCGGCGAGGAAGGCCGGGCAGGCATTCAAAGCACAGGTGTACGAGGTTTTAGCAAGGTGGCTCCAGCGGCAACGCAGAGAGTGTGGCCCGGAGGACAGCGGGAGGCAGCAGGCGGCTCCTGCTCTATCCCAGGGCTAGTTTCCCAGGGCCCAGGGAGCAGGTGAGAAAGCCCTGGGAAACCCGGGTCTCTGGCAACTGGCAACTGGAAAGGTGGGCACAAGTAACCAAACTAAGGTGACGGGGAAATGGCAAGAACACTAGGAATCCAGTGAGGAAACAGGAAAACCAGGGCTCCAGCCCTGGGTCTGCCATCACCAACAAGATGTGTGACTCATTCACCCTCAACCAGCTCACCTATCAGGTAAGGAAAACAATCCCATTCAAGGATAATTCGCTGAGCATATGCTATGCCAAGAATGCAAAGGTGAGGAAGACATGGGCCCTTTCTTCAACTCCAAAAGGAAATGAAGGAAACTTATGACAAAACAAGGTGGTGAGGGCCATAAAATAGGTTTTAAAAAGAACTTGCTTTTATCACAAAAGTAATATAGGCTTATATTATGATATATACTACTATATAGTAGTAATATATACTACTATATAGGCTTATATTACAAAAGTAATATAGGCTTACTTTTTTTGTTGTTTTGTTTTATTGATGAAAATATGTCTTTATTACATAGCTCCATTAGTCTGAAGGCTTACTTTTATCACAAAAGTAATATAGGCTTATTGCAAGAAAAAAAAAGACCCTTGGATAATAGAGTAAATTAAAAAAATATTAAAAAGTATGGGAAAATGAAGAGAGATGATGGGGCAATTCATGACAAAGAAATTTAAATGAGATAAACATGAGCTTTTTTGACAGTGTGAAGCATTAAAAATTCACACTGACTCACCCCTACTGGAGGTCTGGTGAGTGTGAACACCCCCCGCCCTTCTGTGCTGCCCACTCAAGGGGTACAGAGGCCTACTCATGACAAGTGTCTTCAGGAGGAGGCTTGTGGGGATTTTTCAAGAAAATTGTCCATCTAAAATATTTTCTGAGGAATAGATTTCAATAATGAAGTAAACAAATTACTCTAGATTAATAACACAATGGGTATCTGAAAGGCAAATAAAGCCCATTGTTGGTTATGTTTGTTTGAAGCAAATGCCAAGCTATTCACAAATCAAATAACCACTACATACATCTACTAGAACCTGGGAGCTTTCATGACTGAGAATTTCACTTTAATGTCAATATCACATTCAAGAAATCATAGGGCTTCAGGAAGAACCAGGAATGTTGTTAAAGATCTATGATAAATAGGACTAAATAATTAATATCAAACTAGTAAAAGAATGGGTAAAGGCCATGAAGGTAATTTGAGAGAAATACAGTTTATGGATAAAATATAACCAAAAAAATGCATAGAAAAGTACATCTAAATATCTAACAGGAATTGATTAAATAAATATGGCACAACCATATAATAAACTAATATGCTATTCCTTAAGATTCTATTCTGGGCCAGGCTCAGTGGCTCATGCCTATAATCCCAGCACTTTGGGAGGCCGAGTGTGAAAATTGCTTGAGGCCAGCAGTTCAAGACCAGCCTGGGCAACATAGCAAGACCCCAACTCTAAAAAAAAACAAAATGAAAAAAAAATTAGCGGGCACAGTGGCACACACTTGCAGTCCTAACTACTTGGGAGGATAAAGCAATAGAATCATTTGAAGCCAAGAGTTCGAGGCTGCAGTGAGATATGATTGCACCACTGCACACTAGAGTCAGCCTGGCCCACAGAGCGAGATTCTGTCTCTAAAAAAATAAATAACTTCTATTCTGAAACTAAGTCATAGGGAAAATATCCAAAGTATAATTTAAAAGGGAAAAATAGGACACACAACACTATAGATTCAATTTTGGAAAAGAAAAAAAAAACAGAGGAACTTCAAGCAGATCGTTAATAATGAAGTGTTTAAAGTGGTAAAATCAGAGATGATGACTTCCCTTTTTTGTATTTTTCTATCTTTTCAAATTTTTCCATAATAATATTTAGTAAATTTACAATTGGAATAATTTTAAAATTCAATAATATAAGCTGATGGTTCTAAATTTCATGAAGGCAAGGACCACCTAACACAGTGCTTAGCACACAGTGTGAGCTGGACAAATATTTGTGGAATAGATCAATGGATGAACAAATAAAGGACAGATACACTCATTTGTAAAATTATGATACACTTTCACATGTATAAATTGTATTATAATTGCTTTATCCTGCTCTCTCAACAAACATTTTCTTAATGGCTAAAATTAGCTCCTTACAAGAGTCCTTGAGTGTTAGGAAAGGAAGCACAGAATCACAGGGAGCTCCTGTCTTCACCAAAGAGGTCCAGAGAAGCTCTGCTGCTCTTTCATATCTGGGTCAGTGTGGAGCACCACATGGGGGATTTCACATTATTGCATTATAAAAAATTCATACGATCTATGAGTTCTCGACCATATAAGTAAGGTATTAGGGGAGTCCTGAGAAGAAGGTTAAAGGAAGAAAAATAATAATTGAACCCATAGCAAAAACAGCTAATGTCTATGATAGAACATATTTTTAAAAGGATAAATTCCAGGAAGTCCAAATTTTAAAGGTCAAAATAAAAGTTAAATTTCATTTTTGACTTGAACCAAATAGGAACAAAGCGTCTTCAAGTGTGAGATGCAGACAGAAACAGAGACAGGCAGAGAGAGACGGAGAAAAAGAGAGAGAAGAAAAGGGGGAAACTGGTTTCTGGTAGCCTAGAAAGAAAAATGTATGTTATAATTTAGTGGAACTGTATCCTTCTTCCTTTATGGTTTGTGAGAAAATCCTTTTCTGACTGTGAATTTTAACTTTCTTTTTGAATTTTTGTTTTTTTCAAGTAAATCCTATGTGTTAAAGTGGCAGGTTTCTGCTGTCAGTATCAGAGAGACAACACGACCACACAAGCGAAAGAATGAGGTCGGTGTTAGACATAGTCTTACAGCAAGGTATCAGGGACCCATTTGAGTCTATTTTGCTGAAGAAATAAAAGCTACAGAAACCTGGAAAACATTTTTCTTGGACAAACTAATTAAGAAATTAGTTTATTTCCCTCACGAAAGGTTGTTAAAATGCGGGTCATTCCAGCATGTTGGCAAATCCTTAATGATCTTTAATGATTTCCTAATGTTCTTGAAACCCTTTAATGCACTCAGGCCTTCAATAACAATTTCCTGAAGCCTTAAATTTGAACCAGTTATATTTCACTTTAAAGGTTATTATCACAACTTGATTCCCATAAAGAAAATGTATTCTGTATGTACATCTATCTATATCTATCTATCTATCTAGCACTGGTAATTTCTCTAAGAATGACAGAATTATCTTGAGACAGGAGAATGAAACATAGACTTTGGGACTAAAACTCCTCTAAACACACAGTAAGCACTTGTGGTTTCAAGTTCCCAAGTAATAAATTGGTATCACACCGTAAAGAGGAGCCACATGTTTTCAAAGACCGAAATAGGAGGCATTCTAAAAAAAAAAAAAGAGTATTACGGAGTGTGTGCACCGAATCGTTTAAGCCATTAAAAATAACGCTTCAGCATACCTGACAATTCCTGTTTTACAAACGAAAGCACCGCCAGGTAAACCTGACAGTCAGCTATGATTATCTGCCTCTGAAGCCGGTCAACCACAGAGGGGGCAGATTTTCGGACATCAACCTGTTCGGTGGAAAGAAAGTACACACCGATAAATCATACACAACAATGCTCCCTGCAAACAGCTTTGTTGTACAAAGTAATCTCACATAGGAATTATGAAATATAGCAGTCACTCACATTTATACTATGAACTTGGTAGCTTCAAATTCCCATTCGGTCTAGCATTGTTTATATAACTTAAAAACAAATATTCTAAATGATAAAAACTGAATTCATGGGTGACAAGATAATCAACACAAAACTTTAGAGTTTCACAGTTTTTTAAAAAACAATTAAAGTCTTACTTATCCAAAATAAAAATCATTAAAGGTACAATACATTCCCCAAAGTAGATAACCTCAAAAGTCACTTGGCAGCCATCTCTCTTGAGGTAGGAGTGATAACAGGGAGCTCTTTTGGTGTATGTGACTGAGATGTGAGGGTCAGAAACAGATTATATTTCCCTTAAGGAGAAAATATCCTGGAATTAAAAATTAGCTTTGAATAAATCACAAATTGGACTTGATATATAAGCCATATAAATGAAAATAAGCAAAAAATCCAATCATCTTTTATAAAATGTTGGCCCTTATCATAAGAATGTTTCTAAGATGAAGAAAAATCTCTCTGGAATAGAACCCTCTCCATTCTTAATACAAAGTAAATTTGAATAAAATAAGCTAAATAGCTTTCACATGCTATCACAATGATATAAGAACTGATAGGATTTTTGCAAATATGCTAACAGTATACACAGTGCACATGATGGCATGTTTCCCTTTTTTCTAGGTTCTTTCTAAACCTGTTTCCCTTTTTTCTAGATTTTAGCACAATCCATCATGGTCACTGTTGTTCCAAATCTAGCCCCAGCACTCATTATTCTGTTCATTTGGGAAAACGTCCACCTCCCAATACTTCTGTTTCTTTGTTTGTAATTACATCTACTGTGCAGAGTTGGCAGGAAGGCTAATGGCATACTGTATAATAAAATGCTTTTTAAATTGCAAGGACCCATGACAAACGTTAATTATTAACATATGCACTAGGCATGGTACTAGATACTAAGGACAGACATGTAAATAAGCTCGTGGTCTAATGAGGAAATACAGACCTTATTATCGTGCAATGTAGTAAGTGCTCAGAGAGGGTAAAGTACACTGAACTATGGGATCCTGCAAGGAAACATACTCAGCAGGGCTTAGAGCCTCAGGCTGGAGTCCTTGGGGAAAATGACATCTAGGAAGAACTAAAGATTGAGTAGGAACCAGGTAAAGGGGGAGGAGAATGTTCCAGGCAGAGGAAAAGTAAAAACCAAGTCAGCCACTTTAAGGAGTTTGGACTTTATTATAACGGCAATGGCTGCTGGGGGAAAGGCCACTGCAAACCCAGCCAGCAGCGTATTTGCATTTCAGTGATTGCATTACAGAGAATGAATTAGAGAAGCAGGGACTGGAGGCAGACATGCCAGTCTTTCTTAGGCAAGCGGGATGGTGGCTGACGGGGAGATGGCAGTGAGGATGGAAAGAAGCAGATGAATTTAAGAGGTATTTAAGAAACAGTCAACAGGACTAGGTCATGGACTGGACGTTGCGTTTGGAGAGGGAGGAAACAGGAAAACTCTGGCCCTTCCAGAGATCCAGAGATGGTCCTCCCAGCCCAGCAGTGGCTTCCCCATGGTGAATACCACAAGCCCGAGCAGAGGTGACGCCATCTGCTATGACTGCCTTCTAGGTAGTGGACAGGCATGCAGGAACAGAAGAAAAGATGGGGCGGCTTCTGATGACTGTCACCAACAGACTGCCCTATCAGTGGCAGAAGTGATGTGTGCGAGACCCTTGGGCATTCCAAGAAACATCAAGGGTAGGAGGACGCCTCCCCAGAGCCTAGAACTTTTGCAATGAGAGGTGAAGGCAAAATCAAGAAAAGTGGATTATGATGCCATTGTGACTTGTAACCAAAGGCTGATGAGTGCTGGGGAAAATTGGGTAAACAGCTGAATTCCAGAATTATGCCAAAATGCAATTCTCCTGTTCCACCAACTGCCACCATGTCCTGTTAGAGCTACATAGATAGGAGCCTCATTACAGCAGCCGTTGCCACATGTCCCATCGTGGAAGAAGTGATTCCAGGTTACTAAAAAAACATGCGCTGAATGGCTCTAGTTACTGAAGGAGCTTCTGTTGTTTTAAGAGATACATTTTCCATAACCAAAAGCCATAAGAAACACTTAATTTTTCAGTCATAGTCTAAACACCAAAAACTAAGGAGAGGAGTGATGTTCTAAATAAGTGGCACACAGTCCATAACCCAAAGCCATGGTACGTACATTCTTCTTAATTTTATTCTTGATTGTTTCGATGACTCCGGCCTCTTCGCTTTCACACAGCTTTTCTGTAGTTTTTAAGTCATCACATGCCACCTGCATTTTTTCTTCTTCAAATGTCATCATGGCATTCTTTCAAAAAAATAAAAAATAAAAAATGAATGAATCAGGAAGCATCTGAAAATTCAGGCCAATTTATTAAAACAAAACTCCAAAGTAGGAAACAAAAAAACCCCTTAAATTACTTGTTGCAAGTAAAAGAATCAAAATGTTACAGTATTTCCTTTTCATTGAAAGAAACTCACTATGAAATAAGAATATACCTCTATCACATCTGCATGAAAAAATACATGGTAACAAAGGTCCCTGCAATTATTGTTCTAGAATTTTTGTTGTTGCTGTTATTAAGCAGTAACAAAAATTCTGTATAATCTCTGATTGTTCTGCTCACTTCAGTTTTTCTAACAGTGTCTTATTTAAAAGTTCATTCTATCCACACATGGATCCCTGGTTCCTCCAAGTACTACACAGAAATGCTAATACAACAGCAGTTGGTAGGTGCTCTTTGAAAATCTTCAGTCTTTCCAGGAACAGTAATTCCAGTGGGTTCACTTGTAAGGAATTCATTTAATGTTGTCTGTGGATAAAAATTCCACTGACAGCTTGTTTCCAGACACCTGAAGCTGGTAGATTTCTTCAGGCCACATTTGACTGGGTGGAGGCAACCTACTGAATCTCTGCTGAACAGCTATGACTTTCACCTAGTAGATCTGAGGTTTCAGAGATGAATGGCCTACAGGGGTAGAGACAGAGTCGCTGCAGGATACCTGGTTCTTAGAAGGACCTAATGAATTTATTGCCTCTGGCTCTCCAGTCCCTATCAAACTCTGCCAGCCCTACCTTGGTACTTTAGGCATCCTCAGTTTGATGCTAACCTTCTTTTCCATTCTAGTCAAACCAAACCACAGTCACCTCTGCCCAAGCCTCCCGGCCACACTCTTCTTCCCAACCATTCTCTCAAGCTGCTGCAATCTCCACCCTGCCATGGCCTCACTTCCTATCCCCTCCTCCACCACCAGGCTCAGCCAAGACCCTTTGCTTCCATTTCCCTTAAGGCCTTTTGTAGACACTTGCCTATTAATGTTACCATTCCTACCCAGGATCATGTTCCTTGAGGTTGGGAACTATGTATTCTTTCAAATAGTAGGCCTTCGCATTTTTGTTGCATTAATTGGCAACAAAAGGAAATAAACAGTTGGACTAAAAACTCTTCTCAACAGAAGCTGGCCTGGTTGGGCACCACCAGGATGTGCATAACATGCCTATTTGCTGGCATGCTTCTAAATCTCAAATCTCAGTGCTTTCTCCCTTTTGGTCTCTACTCACGACTTTTTTTTCTTGCTGCTATACAATTCTATAAGTTTTTTTTTTTTAAATATGTATCTGAAAGTAGTTTGTGTGATATTATAAGTGTTTCTGAAAAATGAAAGCATGCCATTTTCTACATTGCCCAATTCAGTTTAAAACCTAACTGTAAGCTATTTCCTCAATTCCCAAATACCAGTATTTGGAAATGTACTACTAACTCACAAACTTTAGCTCTGCTCATCTAACTTGTCTTCTAGTCCACATTCACTCAGTGATTTTAGTGCAAACATTTATTACCCAAAGTCAGAACTTCTCCCCAAATCCAGTTTAAATTTTTGAAGATCTTTTAATTACATTTTTATTCTAAAAAGGATTTTGATCAGAAAAATATAATACTCTAGAAATAAGATATAAACATTTTCTTTTTTAAATTATTGAAGAAAGGCTATCTCATAGGCATTGGTTAACAGGCAAAAACTTTATTTCCATTTTAAACTCTAAAAGATTTTCTATGACAGCATAGCTATATAGCTGGTAGCCACCAACAGACTTTATCTATTTGTTTCCTTCAGGCCAATATCTCTCCAATATCAACTTACCAAAAAACTGACAAAGCTGGCTCCAAAACTCATTAATGGGCTATGATTTCTGTTAAAGAAACAAAACAAAATTATTTTCAGTAAAATCTTATTTGAAAAGCACTTGATATATCAGGATCATTATATTAATTATTAATATTTATAATTATAATATAGCTTATATTATAATATAATTATAATAATTTCTTCTATCCTATTAATTGGATAGAAGAAATTAAGGTCATCAAGCAGATTAAATTACCCTAAGAAAGAAGTTAAAGAGGCAAGGTGGTTCATAGCTCAATACACCAGGATAAAAGCTGCCCCTGATCCCACAATGCAAGGCAGACAATAAAGTCAAATTATAACAGAGCTTTCCTTAGAGTAAACTTTTAAATTGTGGCTCGTAAAGAGATGACACAGTAAATATAAAGATGGCCGAAGCCAGGCCCGGTGGCTCACACCTATAATCCCAGCACTTTGGGAGGCCTATGCAGAAGGATCACTGGAGGAGTCCAAGATCAGCCTGGGCAACACAGCGAGACTTCATCTCTACAAAAATTAAAATTAGCCGGGCATGGTGGCACATGCCTATAATCCCAGCTACTTGGGAGGCTGAGGCAGGAGAAGTGCTTGAGCCCAGAAGTTCCAACACTGACCTTTGATCATGCCACTGCACTCCAGTCTGGGTGACAGAGCAAGACCCATCCCCCCCACCAAAAAAGATGTTAGAAATAATCTGACATCTGCAAAAATGTGGCCAAAGAAAGATGGTTATTATTCATTTTTAAAATACAAAACTTGTTACAAACATAATACACACAAAATCAGTATCATTTCTAGAGTAGACAAAAGGGTTTCACCACTGAGCCATAGAGTACAAAATCATTTATCCACCTAAGAACGTTAGAAATAACTCCCTCAGAGTCAGCCATTTCCCCACTGGGATTATCCAATTTTGCAGTAAGCCAAAAATGAAATCTAATCAAACCAACAACTGTTTATAGTTCAAGGAATATAAGAATATAAATGTTCTGCTTCAAATTCAAAAATAGTATGAAATCCAGATCTCTGTCAATTGCATTAAAAGGAAAAGCAAGTTGTAATTACCTTCTTAAATTAAAATCATTTTACTGATTTATTATGCAAATAATATATGATCACTATAAAAAAGGCATGAAATAATTTATTAGTCAATCCTACACTATTAACAGAAATGTAGATTATTTCCAAAGTGCCAGTGTGTGTGTGTACATGGGAGAGAGAATGTGCACACTTACATGTGTGTATGTATGTGTACATACACATATATGCTCGATGAACATCTTGTACATACATTTTTGCAGGCAAGGGTCAAATATATTCTTGGGCTAAAATGCTAGAGGTAGGACTACTGAGTCAAAAAGTCTGTATGGTCAGGCATGGTGGCTCACACTTATAATCCCACAACTTTGGGAGGCTGAGGAGGGAGGATTGCTTGAGCCTAGTAGTTCAAGACCAGCCTGGGTAACACAGCAAGACCTCTGTGTCTACAAAAAATAAAAAATTATCTGAGCTTGTTGGATTGCACCTGTATTCTCAGCTACTCAGGAGGCTGAGATGCGAGGATCTCTTGAGCCCAGGAGTCAGAGGTTGCAGTGAGCTATGGTGGTTGCACCACTGCACTCCAGCCTGAGTGACAGTCCAAGATCCTGTCTTAAAAAAAAAAAAAAAAGAGTATGCACAACCTTTTCTTCTCGTGGAGTAGCGGGGGGTGGGGGAGAGGGAGAAAGGGAGAAAGAGAGAGATTATGAAAGAGAGAGAGAGAGATACCTGGGACTCAATTTGGAATATTAACCTTCTGCTACCCTTTTTTTTTTTTATCTACTTGGTACCTATCCAAATGCTACAGTTAATAACAATTTGTTTACCCCACTTAATAGGATACTTAAACCTACAAGAAAAAAAAAAACAGGAAGGTCAACTCACTCGTGAAGAATCCCAAACTAACACTTATACCCATAAACCTAGCTCAAACAGCTTGCTACGCTGGGCGTGGTGGCTCACGCCCGTAATCCTAGCACTCTGGGAGGATGAGGCAGGAGGATTGCTTGAGCCCAGGAGTTGGTGGTTGCAGTGAGCTGCACTCTAGCAGAGGCGACAGAGTAAGATCCTGTCTCAAAAAAACCCCCAAAACAGCACACTACTATGAAGTCTCTGTCATCCCTACAATCTGCCCCAAAACAAATGTTTTTCTCATTCCATAGTACTATATAAACATAATATTACAAGTTCCTATCCTACTGTGTTATATATTTTATATCATACATGCCTGACACAGTACACGCATTTGGCAAATATCCATCAGTGAAGGATGGAATGACACAGAACTCCACTCTTCAGGAACACACACTTTGTAATCACGTGCTTATTACTATGTCTTTTCCCTTCTTTTCTCTTTGTTTACATGTTTAACCACTTTGCCATTTGAGAAATGAAAGCTCATGCATGTGTCTCTACACAAAATGTATTCATTTTGGAGATTTGGAAATGTTCCCAGAGAGTGCAAGGATCACCACTTCAATCAACACCAGAGCAGGGGAGAAGGAAGAGGCTCCCCGCTCATTTCAATACTGCTCTTATGAGAAACCAACAGATAATAAGCGAACAAGAGGGGAGTGGAGCCTCGTGCAAAGGCCGAGCAGAAAGGCAAGCGCTAGGACCAAAGTACGAACCTTTCTAAATACCAGAACATATACAAAAAATGGGGCCAGTGAAACAGGCCACATAATGAAAACCCACTTATTTAAAAGAAGGGGGGACATAAACATACACATTTGCTGATGAAAAAACACTGGTAGGACAGACCATAATATTTTTTTTTAATGGATACCTATAAGGTGGGGGGGGGAACACAGAAGAAGAAAAAAGGATAGAAATGAAGCTCCCTTGTATATATCTTATTTTGTAGATTTGACTTTGGAACCATGTAAATACTCTACACAATAATACGGAATCAAAATTTAATAATGCAATCCCTAAAACTCAAAAGAAAGTGAATTATATGTACCTAAATGCAAATTCAGTTGGTAACATAACCACACAGCACGGAACTATTCCAAGCGACCTGAAAACACAGCAATCTGACAGTATATCCTTATTGTGAAATACCCTTAAAAACAGACTCCAAAAGATGGCCAAAAAATAAAAAAGACCAAACAACTTCATCTATTTTCAGTAATCATGTGATCGTGTTCTTACTGGACAAGTGGGTACTGTTATTCTACGGCTGCTGGGTGGGTAGCTTGTGAGAAGGCAGTGAGTAAGCATGCTGGTGTTTGTTGAGAACCAGGAGTTTGTGCACAGCGAAAAAGATGAAGTGAAATAAAAAATCTTACAGTCCAGAATACAAACTGGAAGAATCATTGCAAAGTCACCATATTTTTCATATTTAAAACAATACACATTTCCTACCTCTATCCACTGAAAAAGCCTAGGAACAATGACCTCCCAGTGGCATTGCACGTGCCTGGCATCCTCTCCAAATGCATTAAGGGAAAGCTACCATTGCTCCTTGAAGAAACGGCTGATTCCAGGTAAGAGGCAAGAAACGTTCAAAAAGAGCCTGAAACAGCCTGTTACAATAAAGTAGGGGAATTTAAAAAACATATTAGGGTCTTGAAGAGGTTCCTACTAGCCAAAGATGGAACAACTTGATCATCCTTCAGGGGAAAAACAGCAATGGACTGTAATATCAAATAAATTTAAATCACGAGTTTATAATGACACTTTCAATTAAAACAAACAAACAAACAAAAAAAAAAAACCCTCACTGGTTGCCTATAGGGGATCCTAGGGAACCAATTCAGTATTTTGAAAACTGATTTAAAAAGTGAAAGGATAAGCATTTACCTGCTTTTTCTCTATGAACTCAGAGTTTGGGCATGGGGTCAGGGGAACGTTTTCCTGTCCTAATATATGAAAAGCAAACGATAGGACTAGAGTGTCACCCTGCTGCAGCTCCTAATGAATTAATGGATATTGGTGATGATCAAAAGGGCAGGAACAGGAGAACACATTACACACCACCATGGTGACAGGACCAGCAAAACCCAAGCTGTGGGTAATTCTACAGGACAGAAATCCTAGTTTCTTCAACAACAATAAAAACTAGAGATCAAAAGAGACCGAGGGGAACCTCTAAAAACAAGACATAAGAAACAATGGAATCACATAAAGACACACATCAGAGGCATAGAAAACAACAAACACGTCCCTAACTGATTATGCCTCTTCAAATGCAATGTTTTTGCCCAAAGTGTCAAATGGCTAGAATTACTTAAGCCTTGCTTCAATTTTTCTGAAAATGTTCTACCTTTATTTAATGTTTAGTTCTTAGAAAAATTCTCCAAAATGACTTATCTCTTCTCCAAATGTGTGGGGAGTCTGGACCCTTGTGGATTACAAAGGAAATGTAGGGCCACCTAAACCTCATTAGCTGGTGGCTGTCATCCACATGTTTCACAACAGCCCCGGGATCCCGGATCTGAGGGTCGGAGAGAAAATGGCACGAACTCACTCCTGCTGTTCTTGATGGAGGCTCTGCCTTTTCTGTCACCCATGCTGTTTTAAAAAATCACAGTCCCAGAGGACCACTGGAGTTAACTTTGTACATTAGCAAAAAAAGGCAATATTTAATGTTTCTCTAGATGCCTTATTTTGTTTTCAGAAATACAATTTTTATCAACAGGACAAGTGATAACTTCTGCTCTGCTCAATACCATCAAAAATGGGCTTTAAGAAGACAAAACTGGACTGGTATTTTGTCTTTCTTTTCAAAAGCAAAGTAAAACAATGGCAACCAAAGAAAACTACATGCATGAAGCCATTCATTGCAGCAATATCCAGAATAGGGAAAAACCAGGTTTTAACAGCCTATCTCCACAGGCGAAAAGCTTCATCACATTGGGCTTTGCAATGATTTCTTGGATATAACAATACCATAAGCACGTGTAACAAAAGTAAAAATAGAAAAATTGAACTATATCAAAATTAAAAACTTATGTGCCTCAAAGAACACAATCAACAGAATGAAAAGGCAACCAACCTATGGAATAGGAGAAAATATTTGCAAATCATACAGCTGATAAGGGGTTAATATCCAGAATACATAAAGAGCTCCTACAATTTAACAACAAAAAACCAAACAAGCTGAAACAAGCTAAAAAAAATGGGCAAAAGACTAGACTAGACATTTCTCCCAAGATAAACATATGGCTAACAAGCACATGCACAGATGCTCAACATCACTAATCATTATGGAAATTCAAATCAAGACCAAATGAGATATCACCTCACATCCATTAGAATATCTACTATCAAAATAACAGAAAACAACCAGCCTGAGTAAAAGTGAGACCCTGTCTCTACAAAAAAGTAGAAAATTTAGCTGGGCATGATGACATATGCCTGTAGTTCCAGCTACTTGGGAGGCTGAGGCAGGAGGACGGTCGAGCCCACGAGTTTGAGGTTGCAGTGAGCTGCGATGAGGCCACTGCATGCTAGCCTGGGTGATAGAGCGAGACCCTGTCTCAAATAAATGAATGAATGAATGAATACAAGTGTTAGAAAGGATGTGGAGAAATTGGAACCCTTGGGTACTGTTGGTGGGACTATAGGATGGTGCAGCTGCTATGGAAAACAATATGGCAATTTCTCAAAAAGGAAGAAACAGAATTACCATATGATCTAGCAATTCCACTTCTGGGTATATACTCAAAAGAACTGAAAGCAAGAGCTCAAACAGATATTTGTTTTCATAGCCACTTTATTGACAATAGCCAAAAGGTGGAAAGAACTAAGTGCTCACTGATGGGTGAATAGATAAACAAAATGTGGTATATATAAAATGGAATATTATTCATCCTCAGAAAAAGAAAATTTGGACACGGGCTACAACATGGATGAATTTTGAGGGCATTATGCTATGTGAAATCAGCCAGTCACAAAAAGAGAAATACTGTTGATTCCACTTACATAAAGTACCTACGGTAGTCAAATTTGGACAAAGAGGGGATGGGGATGGGGAAAGGAATGGAGAGCAATTGTTTAATGACTACGGAGTTTGAGTTTTGCAAGATGAAAAGACTTCTGCAGATTGATTGCAAAACTATGTGAATACACTTGACACTACTACACTGTACACTTAAAAATGGTTAGACTGGGCACCTGTAATCCCAGTACTTTGGGAGGCTGAGGTGGGAGAATCATTTGAGGCCAGGAGCTTGAGACCAGCCTGGGCAACACAGCAAGACTCCATCTCTAAAAAAAAAAATGATTGGGATGATAAATTTTGTTATGTATAACTTACCACAGTGAAAAAATTTTTAATGAAAAAAAACTATAATGGAATAAATGACTCATAAAATAACCAGATGGAATATTGTTATGACCTAAAAATGCTTTTGATAGAATTTAAAGTAAAAACAAAAGTTCTATGTGCACTATGTTTCAACACATATGGACAATGAGAGATGAAAATATTTGCTGTGAGAGGCAAGAAGATTAAGGGTGTTGTTTTCAGTGTGGAGTGTGTGTCTGTGAGGAAGGGATAAACAGTCATGACTAAAACTGATCTAATCATCACCTCTGTTTTCATATCATCTCCTCATATTTATACTCCTTTTAGAGAGAAAAATGCATCATTTAAGTTGATTTACTTGTTCTAAATAGTCCCTGTGATTCAGCTGTTGCTTTGATACAGTTTCTCAACAGAACCTATCATCCAGCAATCAAAGAGAATAATGGGGCAATTGAGCAGCAGAGCAGCCAAGTCGTGGGAAGGACTTATTCGCTTAGTAGCCAGCAGTGGCCCAGGGCATCCTTAGCGCAGGGCTAGCGAAGAACGGGACCCCAAGAAATAGACAGAAAGCTCATACCTCACTTATACGAGGTCACTCCGCAACACCACGGTCTCTGATTTCCCCCCCCCCAAAATGCAAATGATTTAGGGATTGCTTTTTATATTATCCATATAAGTAATATAAATATGATTTTCAATGCATCTGCTTCCAAATTTTTAAAAAAAAAAGGAAAGAAGGCCACACATTTTCTTGCTATATGAACTCATTCTCATGTTTAAAAAAATTGTTTTTTCATTTTGAATAATGAAATCTTCCCTCTACCTACCTGACTCCTCCCTACTCTGCCAAGAAAAATAATAAATACAAAAGCTTAACAATAAGGAATTTTATGAGGGCTGAACTAAAAATTAAAAATGCGTGCTTTGAACACGTAAAAGTCAGTACTGAATAGAGAAAGCCTTGAAATGTCTCAATTTCACAAGACGCTGATGGCCTGAGTGTTGCCCTAACTTAGCCTGTACTCGTGGTTTCTGAGTTATCAGCTCAATTTTTACTGTCCCGTACTTTCAAGTTTTCTAACTTTAAGTACACCGTGGTAACAGTCAATGGATAAGATTAATTATCCATTGGTGCTTCTGCAATGAACTGTGTTGTTGAAATATATTGAACTTAATTCTTTAACAGCATTCAGACATGGGGGATTATTATGGGAGCAACTTGGAGGCCTCGGTCTTCATCTGAAGATGTTGCAGCAATGACAGAGAAAGGAAGGTCTGGCCAGCCAGTGCCAACGAACATGAAAGCCCTTGTCACCCACTCACTAAAGAGACTGAGAGATTTCTCTCTACCCATCCTGTGAAAGGAAGGAAGGCCAGTGATGTTTTCAGCACCTGGTTCATGCAGCATTCATTCAACAAATGTTCATTGAAGACAACATCTTCCACAGGCAGACAAGGTGCCTTGAAAGCAATAAATAGAAAACTCTAGACCAAAGGTCTATGAAGAAAAGCGCTTCATTCCCTCAGATGGTGGCCAAGGAAGATAAAATGTGAAAAGGTTCGTTAAAAGGGTTTCTCTGGACATGATTCATAACTGTTAATAAAAATAGTTTTCAAAAGGAAAACTATGATTTATTCTAAAAGCATCTCACTTTAAAAGTCCTGCAAATGCTTCCTTTATGCATCCCATATAGCATCCCCAGAGTCTCATATATGATGGGACAGCATCAGTGGAATGCTCCCTTTTGAATCCTGTTACAAATCAGATTATAAAATAAAATTCATTCTCTGTGGTTTCCCTAAAAAACAAAATCACTTCTACAGTAATACTGCTGGATCTATCCCATTCCTTAGGTCTCATCCTCCCAACAGGCCTGGGTGACAGGCGGCTACCCAGCTCCAACTCTGTAGCCTGTGCCTCCTCTGATCCACTTCTTCCAAGTAGCTGTGATCAAGTTCAAATTCTAAATGGCTTCCGATAGCACACGGCCAACTCTGAGCCCACTCTGTGCAGGATTAAAATGTCAACTCCATCTAAGCCAAATGACTAAGAGGGTGATCAAGAAATCAGGCTAAACAATAACAATACAATTCACTATCAACCTCAAAGAAATAATACATGGTTTTCTAGGTTGCCCCTTACCTCCATCAACAAAGTTATCTAACAGAAAACTACAAATTTTCTTTTAAAAAGCAATAAACACATGTTTTTTAAAAAACAGGATATTTGATTTTAAAATCACACAGCCAAGTCATGACCAGATAATGTTCCTCAGTTCAAAATAAACGAAAAGTGATCTCTTCTATACCCAGGGCCATAGGAAAAATTCAAATGAATCTAGTTTTGTTCCATTCATCTATTCTAAATATATTTGCTGAACACCAAGTATACAGCAGGCACTGTGCAATGCACTGGAGGAGACTCAAAGATGAATGAGAAGACTCCTGCTCTTCACAGACCTACAAGGTCCAGCTTGGCAGCTGGAAAGAAACAGTCCAAATAACCTTTCTAATAAACAGTGTAGAAAATATCGTAAATGGTCAGTCTGACTTACAAAGTCTTCCCTTCTCACTATATTTTTAAAATGAATGATGCCCGTCTAACACTATATTTGATGAAATCTGAAAAAGGCTACTTGCCATCTTTGATTTCCTCTTCTCTAGTGTTCTTTTTTAAAGGGATATGAATAAGTCTCCCATCACTCTCTACCGCATCTCTATATTTTAATGCTCTACAGAGCACTTATTACTATTTGATATTTGTCTCATTATTTGTCTGAATAAATGGAAGCTCCCCAAGAGTGGGGACCCCATCTCTGTTATGTGCTGCTGTTCTGACCACTTAGGACAGAACTCCCGAGTATAGGAGGTCGCCAACACATGTCTGTTTAATGAACCAACCAACCATGTCCTACAAAATCCGTACTTCCCATTTCCTTTGATGGACTCTCCTCCATGGGGTCAGAAAAATTACCAGATGTAAGGTCTTTACCAATCCGAACATATAAAACCACTTTCACTAATGAGAGTAACTAACTGTGTTTATTTCCTTTATCAGAAGATAGTAGAGGAAAGACATAACTTTTCAGATATAACTCAAAGCATGACCTTTGGGGAACTCTATCTAAAAGATGGAATGTCTCTAAAAGCATTGACCATCACAGTCATTTAGTTTATGAGTGTTTGATTTACAAGTGTTTGTGATAGGTTCAGGCTTCTGTTCAGACTTGCTTTTATCATGTGCCCACCCTTCTTGGGGATTTGAGAGTCTGTAGCCACCACTAGCTCACACTACTGCAGGTTGTGGGCGCCTTGGACCAGCAGGGGTGCCAGTCCCCACATGTGCGGTAATGTTTGCGCTCATGGCCACTGTAGTTTCTTACTGCTTACTTTTGCAATGTTAACTGCTTGTGATGCGGCCTTGCATCTTATCACAAAAATGACTTCATGATTTACTGCCTGGTGCCAAGAAGCCACAAAAGACTCTTCCTGGGAGCAGTGAAGCCATTGGCTTGCAGCAGGCAGGGAATGGGAGGACTTTTGGGGGCACGTTGACTTTGGGTCTCCTCCTCACATAGGGACAGAATAAGCAGAAGCCTCAGCAGTCCATTCCCACAGCTTGAGGCAGTAATTCTCAACATGCAGATCATTAATGAGCTGCTCCCAGGGGCTCCCTGAAAAATAATAACAACTAAGCCCCGACCCTTACCTCTATGGACAATGGTTCTGACTGATGCTTTCCCACGATGCACACATATTAACACTGCATCCCCTGGGTACAGGAAAACACCTCTCAAAGCCACTGAGGTCACTTAAAACAGACAGGTTCCACAAGGGGATGGCCAACAGAGAATTTCACTTTTTTTAGCTTGTCTCTGGTATCCAGCAGATGTAGGGGTGTCCCTTGGAAGAAGACAGAGGACATGAGTGCTCTGCCTGGGGTGGAAGGCTACGGGGCGGGCAGCCCGAGGAGCTGGGCGTTGTCCCTCTCACAGACCCAAATGGTGGCCCAGCACCCAGCAGCTAGCCTGTGATGAGGGATGGAGGGCAGATGAGATAGAGGAAGCAACGTGAAGGCCAGAGAAAACAATGTTAGTCTGAGTGCCCCACCTATTAACTGCCAAGTGACTTCCTGAGTTAGAATGCACCAGTCTAATTCATACGACCAACTAGCAAGTGGATATTTAAGAAATAAAATAACTACATGAAAATTAAGTTTGTCTGGAGACAAGAACAGGGAAAATCAGAAATGTTTCCATTTTTATTTCCTTTTCCATTATTAGTTTAACCTTATAAATTTTTAAAACCAGGATAAAAACAGCGAGAAGGGAATAAATATCCTGCTCTCTGGCCCGGGGCTTTGGCATGAGGATATCCCCACCTCTGCCTTCTTTCCTCAAAGGCTCTAGCCCAACCTCCAGGCCTCGGTCCACATGGCGCAGGCTCCAGACGCCCTTTCAGGTTAGGCTGGGAGCCCCCCTCTGGGCTGTCATTTCTCCTCCGCCTTCACCCCCTAGAACAATACTCACACCTACATGGTACCTAGAACAGGGCCTGGCTCCTAGAATGCCCCCAACAGGTACTCATTGAACAAATGAATGAATGAGTGAATGAACAGCGTGACAAACAAATGAACAGAAGAATATCTGTATGTTGAGCTATTTAAGGTGGCCATGTGATAGGTGAAATTGTTTCTATTTGTGGCCATGTTGTAAAGCTGTTTTACCGAGGGAAAAAAATTCACTAAAATAGTGCCTGGCTTACAGCAGGGACAATATGAGTATTTATTGAATGAACTTAGTATACAAAATGCTTAAGATGATTTCCTGCCCTTACCATTAGCTCTCTTTAAAATATCATTTTATAAATATAGTTCTTGAATTTGTTCCCCCATAGGACTCTGATAATTATTAAAGGCGATATTATAAAGGAAGCTTCTTAAGCTAGCGGTCCTGTTATAAGATATTCTCTCAGGTTGGCAAATATGTCTTAAGAACTACATAATCATGTATTGATATCTTCATTCTGTAACTGTATTTTTAAATTTTAACAATTTAACATGTAAATTTGTTGTTTTCACAACGAACATATTCTCCAATAGAAAATAACAAATGTATTTTTCGACCTACCCACTGATCATCAACTCCAGCCTAAAAAGAACTTCCTGTATTTGAAAAACCCACTTAAGAAAAAACTTGCTCAAAACAGCAATCACTGATAAATCCCCATGAAAGTGGTATCTTAAAGGATAAACATAGTACTGTTCTAATTTTTCAATGAACGGGAGTATAGTGCACAAAAAGAAAGCAGTATTTGCTCAAAGTTACAATGAAATTGATCATATTCCAGAAGAACAGTGGTAGAAAAAAAAGTTGCCTATTTTAACCAAAAATATACATTTAACTTATTTATCATATTCTTTAAAAAAATTCAAATCAGAATGGTAAATGCCTGTAATTGCCTGCTCACACAGGCATGACTAGCCACTGCCTTCAGGCCCATGAGAAGCCTCTCGTAAGTGAAAAAGGGCAGCATGTAAAAACACCTAATTTACTTAAAGAAGTCAGAAATAGGGTATTTAAAATTTGAATTTTAACAAAATCAATTCATTTTTGTAAGTAAGCCCTTAACTGCTTGTGCAACTGTATAGTAACATCTTATAGTTTACCAAGTATTTCAAAATTGCAAAACTTTATAACATTTTGGAAAGCACACACGTATTTATTTTCCAAATGTATTGGTTTATCAGTCTCACATAATGCTATATTTTTTATGTCTATTCTAGTAGAGGCATTATCACACCACAAAAAAATTGCATATATAATGGATAAAAACCTACCTATAAGAGCTTCTGTTTTAACAACAGAGTGAATTTTTTTTTTTTTGCCAGATTAAAGCTGCCGTGATTATATTTGAGAAAGCTACACTGCAGATAAACATAAACAAGCAATGTATAAAATAAGCACGGCTAAAGGAAGAAGATGGTGTTCCATCTTTCATATACTTTCATTACCCCCCTACGGTCCTGTCTCCAATACAGAGTTGTTATATTTTTTAACGATCTGTTATGATGCCAAATATTATCAGTAGGAGGTATTTCCTTCTTCAATAGTTTTATTAAAGCACCAAAGTAAGCTACCAGTAAGCAAGGGTCTGTTCGGTTGGTTTTGCTGTTGTTGCTACAATATGCATAGATTTTCTTCTCTGTGTATCATCTGCCATCTTGCTACAAAAAGAAAGAAGGACAGAAGCGAATGAGGAAGACAAAGAAAAAGGAAGGAAGGAGGGACAAAGAGGAGAAAATAAAAGAAAGAAACACGACACCATTGTCTCAGAATGATGTGAGTTTTGAGAACAGGTGATATTAAATACACATTAAAGTTGAATAAACTGTATAACCATAAAAACCTCACCAATTATAAAGAATTCTGAGACTAAGAAAATATACATCAATGGTAAATGTATCTCTTCTTAAGAAACTGTGGACTATATGAAAATAAGGTCATGAGCAGGGCAGAATGAATGTCATGCTAAAAATGTTATGTACTATAGAAGCTGATCTTTAGGGAAAGCTAAGCATTTCAGTAACAAATATCCATTAAATTATGTGAAATACAAGTCAAATTATTAGAAGCAAAAAGACAACACATTTAAATGGATTTTTTCCTGCAGAAGCATGGCTGACACATTGCTTTGTCCATATGCATTCAAATATACAACATAATATTTACAGTGACTGTTGGGAATGAAAACTGGTACAAATCTTTTGGAAAAGTATCTGTATTTCATGAGACTTAGAACTGTTTCTCAGAAACTAAGGTTGAGCACAGTGGCTCACACCTGCAATCCCCACACTTTGGGGGGCTGAAGCGGGAGGATAACTTGAGGCCAGGAGTCTAAGACCAGCCTGGGCAACACAGCAAGACCTTGTCTCTACAAAATTAAAAAAAAAAAGAAAAAAAAAAAGAATCTACTCTAAGAAAAATAAAACATAGGAAAAATTTCTACATAAAAATGTTCATTGTTGTATTATGTATAGTATTAAGAAACAAAAACAACTAGAATGTTGAATAGAAACTGTAAGCCAAATTAGATATATTCACCTAGTGAAATACTATTTTACCCAAAAAAAAAGTCATAACTAAGGAAATGCTTACTCCAGTGGGTTTGAAAAAGCATGGGCTCTAGAAAACATCCCTGTGTTAAAATCTCAACTTGGATCATGAACTAGCTGTGGGACCACTAGCAAGATATACAAACTCTCAATCTCCTCATTTGAAAATTTGATGTAATCAGCCCACCTTATGTGGGTATAAGAAGAAAACAAAAAAAGTATCTAAATCCCTAGTCTGTTAATTCCCTTCAAAACAGAAACAAAGAAAATAAAGTACCTAGGAATATACTTAACTAAGGAGGTAAAAGACCTCTACATGGAGAATTATGAAACACTGAGGAAGGAAATAGCAGAGGATGTAAACAGGTGGAAGACCATACCATGCTTGTGGGTCGACAAAATCAATATCGTTAAAATGTCTGTACTACCCAAAGTGATCTACAGAGTCAATGCAATCTCTATTAAAATACCATCATCATTTTTCACAGATATAGAAAAAATAATTTTACACTTCGTATGGGACCAGAGAAGACCCCATTTCACAAAAGCAATCCTAGGCAATAAAAACAAAATGGGAGATATCAACTTACCAGACTTCAAACTATACTACAAGGCTATAGCAATTAAAACAACTTGGTACTGGCACAAAAACAGGGACATTGACCAGTAGAACAGAATAGAGAGCCCAGATATAAAACCATCCTCATATAGGCATCTAATCTTTGACAAAGCAGACAAAAACATACACTGAGGAAAAGAATCCTTAATCAATAAATGGTGCTGGGAAAACTGGATAGCCACATGTAGAAGACTGAAACAGGATCCACACCTTTCACCTCTCACAAAAATCAACTCACGCTGGGTAACAGACTTAAACCTAAGGTGTGAAACTATTAGAATTCTAGAGGAAAACGTTGGAGATACTCTTCTAGACATTGGCCTAGGCAAAGAATTTATGAAGAAGACCCCAAAGGCAATCACAGCATCAGCAAAAATAAATAAATGGGACCTGATCAAATTAAAAAGCTTCTGCACAGCCAAAGAGATTGTCACGAGAGCAAACAGACAACCTACAGAATGGGAGAAAATTTTTGCAAAGGGCTGATAACTAGAATCTATTTAGAACTCAGGGAAATCAGCAAGGAAAAATCAAACAACCCTATCAAAAAGTGGGCAAAGGACATGAACAGAAACTTTCCAAAAGAAGACATAATAATGGCCAACAAACATATGAAAAAATACTCAACATCTCTAATCATCAGGGAAATGCAAATCAAAATTGCAATGAGATATCACTTATTTCCAGTGAGAATGGCCTTTATCAAAAAGTCCCAAAACAATAAATGTTGGTGTGGATGTGGAGAGACAGGAACACTCCTACACTGCTGGTTGGACTGCAAACTAGTTGAACCCCCATGGAAAGCAATATGGAGATACCTTAAAGCAATACAAGTAGATCTACCATTTGATCCAGCAATATCCTTACTGGGCATCTACCCAAAAGAACAAAAGTCACTCTATAAAAAAGACACCTGCACTCGAATGTTTATAGCAGCACAATTCACAATTCCAAAGATGTAGAAACAACCAAAGTGCCCATCAATACATGAGTGGATTAATAAATTGTGGTATATGTATACATACTATTCAGCTACAAGAAACAACAGTGATATAGCACCTCTTGTATTTTCCTGGATAGAGCTGGAAGCCATTCTACTAAGTGAAGAATCCCAAGAATGGAAAAATAAGCACCACATGTACTCACCAGCAAATTGGTATTAACTGATCAACACCTAAGTGGACATATAGGAATACATTTATCGGGCATCGGGCAGATGGGGGGATGGGTACACACATACATAATGAGTGTGATG
>CAUYRT010071747.1:0-191416 GCA_963574885.1 Lepilemur ruficaudatus
GGCCAACTAAATATATATAGAAAAAATTAGCCGGGCATGGTGGTGCATGCCTGTAGTCCCAGCTACTCGGGAGGCTGAGGCAGAAGGATCGCTTGAGCCCAGGAGTTTGAGGTTGCTGTGAGCTAGGCTGACGCCACGGCACTCTAGTCTGGGCAACAAAGTGAGACTCTGTCTCAAAAAAAAATAAAAATAAAAAAAATAATTAACTGACTTTCCTTAAATAGCAAGAAATGCCCGAGACATAACAGATAGTAAAGTCTAAAAATGGCCCAAGACCAGCGGGGGTCTGTGTGAGCAGCGGGATCGAGTTTACATGCGGAGTTCGGGTCACAGCAAGAGCGGTGCCCGCAACCCTTCGTCCTTTTGGATGGAATGAATGACTGCAGCCTGCATCCACCCCCACCCCCATGGCGCAGAGCAGTTTGTCACACCTTCCGTGCAACAGTGACAGGCTTGGAAGACATATTTAGTACTTATTAGCAGTTTTTACCCTTTTTATCTTGATTCGTGTGGTAGAGTAAGCTCGCTTGACACTTTTATAATGGAGAGCTTCAGTGGAAGATTAGCGCCCCAGAGCTATTCCAGACACCGAGGGTGATGCAGAGGCCCCGTTTTTGGCAGGTTATTAGGGAGGCAGTTGTGGGAGGGCAGGGCTTGAAGACTGAATGGTTCGTAAGCTGGGAGAGGCAAAAGTTTTTTTGAGCATCATTTATTTTATGGGAGATTGAAATCAGCTCTCTTCCTCTGAAATTAAATGACTCCCTTCTGAACAATGGTGTTGCTTTCAAGATAACAGTTATTGATCCATTGGACCTAATATTGGGACTTAAAGGTGCCCATAAGCCTTCAGATAAAAGGGAAGCCAATACAATTTCTCAAATTGACTTCTTTTCTCTGATTTTTAAAACAAATGTCAATGAATTTAGCTGTTGGATTGAAATTGTGGAGGTAAATAGCGTATAAGCAAAAATGGCAGCCTGTTGACTAAAAGTCATTTGGACATCTATCTCCTATAATTCATGCCAGGTAAAAACCACACACATCCATGTGACTTGATATGTGGTTTGTGTTCTTTTCTTGTTTTGCAAACAGATGCAATTTCTAAGGCTTTTAGGAATGGATGCTGTGTTCTCCATGAATAGTAACAACATCTCCCATTTATCAGATGCTTTTATTTATTTATCAACGTGACAGGTATTGTGCTGAGCCCCTTGGCAGCCTCTCATCTCACTTGTCTCTACTCTGAATTTTTGTATGATGATGATTTATTTCTTTCATGCTCAACATCGTCTTCGGGTTTACAAAAGCACGATTACAACCACTTTGTGGTTCCAGCCTCTCTGAAACTGTCTGTGTCGAATGGAGATTCCTAGCTCCACTTTACAGATGGGCAAACTGAACCTCAGGGAAGTTCAGCTGTTTGCTGCAGTTCACACAGCTAGTGGGAGGCAAGGAAGACTCAACCTGGATCCGAGAGTATGTTCTCTCTATTGCGTCATGAACAGACTGAGACCCCTGTCTCACAAAGGAGAGAGACACCTTTTTTTTTTTTTTTTTGAGACAGAGTCTCACTCTGTTGCCCAAGCTAGAGTGCCGTGGCGTCAGCCTAGCTCACAGCAACCTCCAACTCCCGGGCTCAAGCGATCCTCCTGCCTCAGCCTCCCGAGCAGCTGGGACTACAGGCATGTGCCACCATGCTCAGCTAAGGAGAGAGACATTTTAAAATTCTAATCCTCTGTGCATGAAGGCATAGCGAGCAGGGTTTGCTAGAGAAATCCTGCAGACACAACCAGCAGACTCCTCCAGTTGCATTTCACTCACCAGGCGGAAGGTAACGTGTGCTTGGCCAGGAGCAGACAGATAGCGTTCAGTAAAACTGGGTACAGAGATGAGCTTGATTTCTAAGTGCTGTTGGCCTCAAAAGGGTTTAAGGAAAAAGACAATAATGACTGGAAAATAAAGGTGGTTATCAACTCCCTCCCTTCAGTAAGATGGTATCAGGGGCAGCTTGATGATAAGACAACAAAACAGCTCAGTTTGGGAGCACTCTTACGTAGAATAGAGCATAATTGCTTTCTGATTGTAAGCCTCCTTCTCCACACCTTTTTGGGGGAAGAAATCAATAGTCTCTTTCCCTCCTCCACGCCCAACACACACACTCCAATCCTAAATCTGCCCAAGCAATGAATGGTAACAGTCTGGTATATAGCGTTCCTTAGTTTTTGTCTTTGCTTATACAACATATACAGACATATAAATAAGACTTGGGGTTTTGTTTCGTTTTACAAAATTGTGGTTGTACTGTACGTATTTTAGTTTTGCTTAATATGTTATGGTCATGTTTTTAAGACATTTCTAATAGCTGTGTACTATTCCACCGGAATATAATCTATGCAGCCATTCATTTATAGACAGACACACATGCTGTTTCCAGTTCTTTGCTTCTGGAAACATTGTGGCAAAGACATCCTGGAACACATATCTTTACATTTTTATTTCTTCTTTTCTCCTCTTTCATGAATCATCAAGAATCTTGGTATCAAAGTCCATTCCCTTCTAACGACTGCCTGCCTGGCAGCTGGCGCCTCCCTGGGATCTGAGGCGTGGTCCTTATGGTTGCTGTCTTATGCCTTATATACCGTATTCATTAACCTGTGCTCCTACTTCCTGCCGTCAGCCTTGGTTTAAAGCTTGAGCACGTGGAATCCATTGCATGTTATATCTGTAGAAGGACCAGACGTTTTGTCTTCTGGGACAGCAGTGTGAAGAAACTGTTCTTAGATTTTTTTAAAAAATGGTTGTTTATATAAACATCTCAAAACTGAATGTGATCTGCCTGCAAAGGCAGGCCCCACGACTGACCTGACCAGCGCATATGGGTTTTTGGGGACCAAGGTGGTATCCGATGCCCCCTCATGTTTAAAGAGCACCAACATGTCCCTTTTTTATTCAATTCCCAGCTCAAGCCGGCAAATCCATCTTATAAAGGAGGAAACTGAGGCTTTCAGAGGTTTGGTAACTTGCCCAAGGTTATGTAGCTAATAAGTGGGTTGTTTGGGCTCCAAATTCATACCAAACTACGGCTGAGAAAAGATAACGGACATCAGCAAGCATATTTAGGGCATCCACATTCTTACTAGTGGGGGATTTTTGTTGTTGTTTTTGCTGAAGTTCATAGAAACTTCCTGAGGCTTCCACTTGTCCAGACTGTGTGGTCCAGCCCCCCACGGACCTGCTGAGCTGACAGGCAGCCCTGGGAACATGACGGCAGACTGGAAACTGCCTGATTTAAATCTGTTATTTATATCCAGGGTCTCCAAAAGATCTCCCCTTTCTGTTGTGACTAAGAAACAAAAGGGTTGGCCGAGGCCCCTCCAGCCCCAGTGCAACCAGCCCCCGTGCGTGGCCTGCTCGTTGTTGGCAAGGGACAGGCTGAGCGTGGGCCTGCGCCACTCACAACGCCTCAGTCTTTGCCTTGCTGGGCTGTATTCATTCTGCTCTCACCTCACAGACATACGCAGGAAGGCAGGAAAAATTAGCATAATTTATTACTTATTTATGTTATTTGTCTGCCCGTCCCCCTATATCTCATGTGACAGGGACAATGACTTGCTCCTCACTGTTGGAATCCCAGGGCTTAGCATTAGTACCTGTCACATAGTAGGTGCTCAGTGCAATACACTTCTTGAATGCATGAATGCTTGAGGGGGTGAACGAATTAGGACGTTTTGAGTCATGACCTGGCTGAAGTCGCGTCTACTAGAGCAGAACGTCGAAAGCCTCTCTGAAGCCCCGTGCCCTTTCCGGGGACGGCCAGCCCTGATTCGGAGAGAACTGAGGTCAAGAGCATTCTCTTTGCTGTGAGTTCTCCTCCACGGTCACCCACCTCTGAGAACAGCTGGCTACTGCTCCCTCCGCACTGGCTGTTTTAAATGTACTGTCTCCCCTGGCTCTCATGACACTCTTAAGGACATAGAGTCCCCATTTCATAGATAAGGAAACCAAAGCTCAGCACGGGACAGGAACTTGCCTGGGTCTCCTAGCTGCAGAGGAACAGAGTCAGGCTTTGAGCCCCGGTGCAGAGCGTTCCTGCTTCCTCAGCACAGACAACATTGAGTATTTGTTCAGTTGGCTTGCAGTTCAGCTTGGCCTGTGGAGCTATCACATGCTAGGCAGTTGAGTGTTTGTTACAGTTCTCTTTAAAGTGATTAGATTGTTCTCTTTCAAAGATGATTCGGAGAGAGGATTTTTGGAGTGCTTCCCTTGTATTTTGACTTCTTTTCTTTTATATTCTAGTGCTCCAGCATTAGGGCCTGAGGGTGCATCTTAAGGGCTAGTATACTAGATTCATCTTTGTCTCCCAAGAGCTCAGAATCCTTTAGGGAACATTAAATTGGGGGGTGCTAAGTCACAAATGAGTTATCTCCCATCCTTCCCACTGCCTCCCACCCCACCACAGCCCTCCACTTGTTCTCTTTCTCCTGTTCCGTGAATGAGCAGAGCTCTCCTGCAGCGAGGGGGAGAGAGAGAGAGAGAGAGAGAGAGAGAGAGAGAGAGAGAGAGAGCGCACCAGCGACTGTCCCCTTCAGATCAGAGGTAATGCCTGGGCAGCAGTTCTGCCTCTTTGTCCTTCGGAAGCCACCATTAGGTCTAAAATAGATTCCAAGAGATTATCCGGTTATATCAGCAAGGGTTCTCCAGCTGCAAGTGGCAGAAACCTAACGCACATGATTTAAGAAAAGAAAATGTATTGGTTCATACAACTGAAGAGGCCGGGAGTACACCTTGGCTTCAGCCACAGCTGGATCCAGGTCCCCAGATGATGCCAGCAGGAGCCTCTCTCTCCAACTCATGGCTCTGTTCTCCACTCTGCTAACTTCATTCTGACACAGGGAGCAGTCCACAGGGTGGCTCCAGGCAGCCCAGATTTATTAGATGTATCCTCCCGTGTTCAGTTTCAACAGAAAAGAGCTCAGCAAAGATTTACTCCGACTGACAGGTGCCCGTCCCTGAACCAGTCACTGTGGCTGCAGAGCCGTGAGGCTGTGACTGACAGCCTCCTTTGCCCACCCTCACGGCAAGGGAGGAGTTGGCTCCAGCCAAGGGGTACAGCCGAGGGGTAGGAGACTCGCCATGGAAAATCAGGGGCTGTTACTGAAAGAAAGAGAAGGAATGCAGAGGCGGCACAAAAGCCTCGCCCCTTGCAGCCGTCCGGCTCCCTCGCTGACATAAGGGGAAACTGAGATCCAGCCAGAAGGGACTTGGAGTGTTGCATGAGCCAGAGCTAGAAGCCAGGACTCCGGACTCCTGCTTAGTTTCCTCAATTTTTGGTTTTCATCTATTCACTCTTCTTTTTGCTCATACAATTAATAGCATTCATAAATTATCCCTATAAAAATACTAATATATATAAAGGACAGACAGGTTTAAATCTGGGCTCCCTCCCTTACCAGCTTTTTGACCCTAGGCAAGTTTCTTAACTTCTCTGCAGCTTGTTCCTTCTTATTTGTAATGAGAATGACACTAGTCCCCACCCCGTGCGATGATTGTGACAGTTAAATGACTTAGTGCATATTAAGTGCCTGCAGCACTGCCAGGCATATTGGAAATCCCCAACAGATGTTTTCTATTAATATAATCGTCATCGTCATCGTCTACCTTATTTTTTAACTGCTTATCAGTATGCTGTAGTTTGAATTGTTCAGCCTCTGTTTAATCTTTCCCTAGCGATGGACATGCACTCTGCTTCTGCTCTTTTCACTATCTGACACGGGTGTCAGCGAACACCCTCAAACCTGCCTCTTTGTCCTCACGCTGTGCACTCCTGACTAAACTTGGCCCGGTAGGGTGGAGACCTAAGTAGACGGTGAACCCAACGACAATGGAAGTGCTTGTGCAAGGGGTCAAATGTTTTCACCAGGTCTTAGTTCCAAGATTCTAAACTGCACGGATGTCTCTTCTTCTGTGGTACCATTTGGGGGCAAATATTGAGACAAGACTGATATGTGCAGGTAGTTTCACAGAGCTGTCGCTCTGACCTTCTTCAGAGGCATCTCTCTGCCAATACCACCCTCAGAGAGGCTCTTCCAAGCGTCCCAGGGGGCCACGTTGCATCTGGAAGCCCACAAAGACACCATCTGGGGTGGCAGGAGCAGAGATGGGACACGAAAAAGTTCGTGTGGTGTATTCCATGTTGTAGAAACAAACACACATGCAGAAAAGTATACAGAAGACGACACATCCTAAATGTCTAGCAGAGGTCAGCCCTCCGTTAGCACTGAGCAGAGGGTGTGCTGTTGTCGTTAGTTTTCCTTTGAGCTTCTCTGTGTCCTCCCGACTTTTGTGCTTAGCAATTATCACTTTTGAAAAAAAACAAAACTCAAGCCCAGTGCAGTGGCTCATGCTTGTACTCTCAGGAGGCTGAGGTGGGAGGATCACTTGAGTTTGAGACCAGCCTGGGCAACATGGTGAGACCCTGTCACTAAGATAATTTTAAAAATTAGCCGGGGTGGGTGACCTATGCCTGTAGTCCCAGCTACTTGGGAGGCTGAGGTGGGAGGACCACTTGAGTTCCAGAGCAGCCTGGGCAACATAGCGAGACTCTCATAACTAACCAAATAAATAAATATCATTTTAAGTGAATACTACTTGGATTTGAGGCCTGGATCCAACTCACTTACCCCTCTGGGCCCTATTTTCTTCATCTGGAAAAAGGGGTTACCACTCCCTGGTTCATCTCCCTCCTTAAGGTGTGGTATGGATTAGAGAAGCGAGAAAGCAAAGTGCTCTCAGACCCATCAGGCAGGAGGAACCACGAAGAGGCAGGAGTAGCTATTGCCTGGCCTGCTGCGGCAGCCACGCCCTAGAGCCCCCTTCCTGGAGACCACGTTTTCTGTGGCTACATTCATAAGGCATCAGGGCAAAGGGATGCTTTTTGTTTATCATACACAAAAGGACTGGGCATTGTCCACATCCAGGTGTTGAGCTTTCAAAACACTGTGGACAGGTCCTAGATGGAGCTGGGCAGATGGGGGTGTCACTGGGATGGGTGGTGGCCTTCTATCTTCCTCTGCGCCATCCCCAGAGCCCCTTTGTCTGCTATAATCTGAGGCCTAAGTAGAGGAGGAGAAAGGGGCTTGGCATGGGTCCTCAACAGGAAGGTGGCCTGTGGGCAGGTCTGTGGAACCAGGTTTGCTGCTGGACACTTGAGAGATTAATTTGAGCATGTCACACCATTTTTTATTTAAACAAAGAGCCTCTGCTAAGCTGGGACCAAACTAATGAGTAGCGCTCATAGCGAAAGTAGAATTGAAGGTTTGTGTTTATTTAGTAAATAAATACTGGGCTACCTCCCCAGTAGCCAGGAGTCCAGAGGAAGGAGAGAAAGGGAGTAGATAAAAAAAAAAAAAAAGACAGCACACGTTCAGGGCTGTGATCCAAGCTGAGCCTTTTAGTTGAGTTCTGAATAATCTTTAATTCCATAATTGAATTAAATTAGACATGAATTTAGTCTATTGTGGCTTTGTCTGCTCCTTTAATGCATAGTGGTGTTCGTGAATCTACTGGCAGGCTGTGGGGCCCAGCTCTGGGGCCGGGGAGAGGCAGGGCTCTTTGCTGGGGAAGATTAATAGCTATGTTGTATTTTACCTGTGGACCCCAGACAGTTTATTAGAGCTACCCCCCTCCCCAACACACACACACAGCTTTGCTTCAATCAAGCACACCTCCTGTGAAATTGGATGGAAGGCAGAAACTTTTGCAGAAAGCTAGACATTGCCAGTCTCTCTTGGCCGCAGAGGACTCGGCTCAGTTAAGGGAAAGAGATTTTTAAGAAGGGGTGCTTTCATTTATTTGAGAAGGCCGACATAATGAAGTTGGAGAAGGTTCCCAGAGAGGACCAGCTGAAATGATCAAAGGGACTAGAGAGGTGGGGAAAGGGGCAGAGGAGGGCTGCATGGGGACTGGATAAAAAGACCGCAGCGAGATGAAAGAGCAAGAGGGGACATGAAAGAAGTCCGGAAGGTCCCCAGGGTGAAGAGAGACTGACCTGTCCATCAGAACCTGAATGCTGGAATCAGAGGATGTTCACACGGAGGGAAAGAGCTCACCGCCAGAATGCCAAGGAGCCCTTCCTGCCAGGACTGGAAGGGTTAAGTCAGGACAAGGTGGGGGGCACATCCGCCCTCCCGCAGCTTCCCTTGGTGCCTGACCCATTTTTTTCCCAACATTTCTTTCTGAAAATCATCAGACATACAGAAAGGTTGGAAGAATTGTACGGCGAGCACCCATGTTCCCGCCTTCCAGATTCTACAGTTACCGTCCCTCTACTAACTTGATCACGTCTCTATCTACCTTCTCTCCATCCTTCAATCCACTATACTTTTTAGTGCATTTCAAAGTAGGTTGCAAAGAGACTCTGGCCCCTTTTGACGGTTGAACAGTGGACTGCAGTGGCATACAAAGGAGAGATTTTTGTTGTTACATGCATTGCCCCAAGACGTCACAAATGTCCCCAGAAAACATCTTACTAGTCTTTGGAGCCCTCTCCCATGATGCGTTTTACTTCTGGACTCTCAGATTCCAAACTCTCTGGGGCCTGGGAGGTCACGTGAGGGAAGGAAGCAGCCGGAGCTGCCCTGGTGGGAGGCTGTGGGGAGTGATGAGAGCCGCGGGGGCCGGAGGGCACCTGCCCTGTAGAAAGGGGCACCGATTGTCACCTCCAGCCCGTTGCTGCCACCTGAGACTCTGGGCTCAGTGTTGCCGAGTTTCAAGAAAAGCCGGAAGTGAGGGGTTTTGTGTGTAATCTTCTACTTTTTAAATGTTTGCAAATAATGTCTACATACTGGGCAAAAGGGTATCAAGGATGACTCCTTACACATTAGTTTTCTAGAGCTGCCGTAACAAATTACCGGGAATCTAGAAGCTTAAACAGTACACCACCATTTTAAACAAAACGAATTTTGAATTTACAGCTCTGTAGGTCAGAATTCTGACATGGATCTCACCAGGCTAAAATCGAGGTGTCAACAGCAGGGCCACATTCCTTTCTGGGGGCTGTAGTGGAGCCTTGCTTGTCTGGGTCGTTGGCAGAATCAGTTCCAAGGACTGAGGCTCCCGTCCCCTCCTGGCTGTCACTGAGGACCACTGGCTGCCACCTTCCTTGGCTCATGACCCCCTTCCTCCATCTTCAGAGCCAGCAACGGTGGGTCAAGTCCCTTTCACACCTCAAATCCTTCTTACTTCTCTTTTTTTGGGGGGGTGGAGGCACGGAGAGACAGAATCTCGCTGTGTCGCCCAGGCTGGAGTGCAGTGGCATCATCATAGCTCACTGCAACCTCAAACTTCTGGGCTCAAGGAATCTTCCCACCTCAGCCTCCCCAGTAGCCAGAAGTCCAGGCGTGCACCACCACACCTGGCTTATCCTTCTCATTTTTAAACCGAGACAGAAAGGTCTCTGCTTTTAAAGACCCTTGTGATTACATTGGACGCACCTGGATAATCCTGGCTCCTCAAACCCATCTTAAGGTCTTTAACCTTAATCACAATTGCAAAGTCCCTTTTGCTATGTAAGGTGAACATGTTCACAGGTTCTGGGGATTAAGGTGTGGGCATCTTTGGGGGCTGCTACTCTGCCTACCGCATCTGCTTTCTGGCAGGAGACAAAAGGTGGACAGTTGCTCCTTCTGAGCCTGCCTGGTCCGCAGGTCCCCTCTTCTGGGCCCTGGGAAAATGCCTTCTCCTCCCACTGGAGTCAGTGTCCTCAGCCAGAGCTCACCATGTTGGTGCAATGCCTGAGACACCCCTCCGCCCTGGACCCACCCTCCCCAGGCAAGGACAAGAGCATTTCCTGCAGCAGAAACGCAGTGCCCTTCATCAGCAAAGCAGGAGAGATGTGTAAAGAAAAGAACTTGGAATATGCTATAAAAACATGGTAGCTGAGCTCTGGGACCATGCATTCATTCAGCAAGTATTTATTGGTCTCAGACTGCACTCCTGGCACCGTGCTAGGCTAAGCATAAAAGCCCCCTCATGATGGAGCTCACATTCTAGGGGGACAGACAGACAAGTAAACAGCCAGATGGAATATATAAAGTGTGCTAAGTGCAATGAAGAAAAAAGTGTGTGCCATGAGACTGAATAGGGGTCAGCAGACTTTTTCTATAAAGGGCTGGAGAGTAAAGGTTACAGGCTCCAAGGGCTACACAGGGTCTCTGTTGTGTATGTTTCTTTGATTTGTGTTTTGTTTTGTTCTTACAACTCTTTAAATGCATAAGAGTCATTTTAGCTTGAGGGTCACACAGAAACAGGCTGCCAGATCTGGCCCTCGGGCCCTAGTTTTGGGTGATCCCTGAGAGGGAATGGAATCTACCTACAGGTGGGAAGCAGGGATTGGGAAGCTTCTCTGGGGGAGTAACGTTTGAGCTGGGATGTGGAGGCACAGAGGAGAAGCCAGCCAGGCAGTCAGGTGACATGGGGGGGGCAGGTGGGGATGGGGAAGGGAGGGGACCCTGCTCACATCTGAGGACGCACTGCTGTTTAGTGAGGCTAGGTGGGTTCGTTTTCCTCTCTGAGCTTCCGTCAGTTTCGCTTCCTCCTTACAAGACTGTCTTGAGCGTTACCTGAGAGACTGTCTGGAGTATCTGAGAACCCAGGTGTGGTGGGCAGAGTGATGCTCCCGCCCTCTAAGATGTTTGTCCCCATTCCTGGGGACAGGGCCATGTCACCCTGTGGTGTGCTGTAGCAAAGGGGATTCACCTTCACCCGGGCAGGCTGCCTCGCCTGCCTTGAGTCCCCGCATGCTCTGTAAAATGGGGGTGGAAGCCCTGCCTTGCCTGCCCCTTGGGGCGCTTGTGAAAATTTGGGTGTGAAAGTGATCCATGGCGATCAGCCTAACAGTGGAGAGGGCAGGCTCTGGGGTGAGTGCCAGGCTCGGAGCCTGCCTGTTTCTAGTCGTGCGACTGGATAAGTTTTTACAACCCCTCTGTGCTTCCTGTTCATCGTGTGCCATAGGGAGTACTAAAGCATTCCCTTCAGGGGCTCTGTCAATGTGGTGGTGAGTGAGGTGGCGCTCTGCCCAGATTCCCTCTTCAGCTGACGCACCCCACCCCGACCCCCGTTGGGAATAGGGACAGCGGGCAGCTCACAGCTGTGCTTCCCATGGGGAACTGCCCTTGGCAGTGGGAGCTGCCTTGCTCAAGGCTGTGCTGCCTTCCAATGACCAGTTAACTCTTTGATATAAAGGCCAGCCCACTTGTCTCAATCTAGCACAACTTCAAAAGGCCATCTCAGTGAAAGAGCTCCTGGTAAAATGGGCTGAGGCCTCAAATGCAGCCACATAGGGGTCGCTTGCCTGTCTCACTTCCTTACAGATGTATCTCCCCAGAGCACCCCCCAAGAAACCATCTGCGCACAGGGCTTTACCTCGAGATCTGCTCCCAGGAAACCCAGTCCCTACCAGTGGTGAATGTGACTATTCTAGAGTACTGATTCTCAAACTCGAGTAGAGTAGACATCCGAATCACCCAGAGGGCTTGTTAAAATAAAAGTTGCTGGGCCCTACCTTGCGAGTTTCCCATTCAAGTGATCTGGGGTGAGCCAAAGAATTTGCATTTCCCACAAGCTCCCAGATGGAGCCGACGCTGCTGGTCCAGGCAGGGCCACCCTGTCACTGGTTTAGAAACTTAGTAAGTTACTTTCCACTTCTCATCTCTGTTCCCACCTGAAGCTAAATAATAAAGTTTATTTTAAAGCCAACAAATAACCTTTATTTCTGCAAAATGATCTTGGTGTGACCAAATAGACTTTCTTATTGTTCCCTGAGTTGAATTTACATACTTCTTAGAAAACAAAAAGCTAAAAACTGTAGACCTCTTACAGTGTGATTTCCAGAATATAACTCTAAGTAGAAAAGAGCAAGGTAAAGAAAAATGGATACAGCATGCTACCAATTATTCAAGAAAAGATCAAGGGGTAGCAATTTATATATGTAGTTGCTTATACTAAAGAAAGAAACAAAACAATGCAAGGATAAGGCATAAAATAAAATGGCTTCCTAAAAGGAGAGGGAAAAAAAACACCAAGAAGGAGAAGATAAAGAAAATGCCAGAAATGTTTGTATTATCTTATTTTTCGATTTGACTTTGGAACCACGTAAATACCTTACATAGTTGAAAAACAAGATTAAGTCAACATTAAAAAGTAAAAAGCTATCCCTAAAAAAAAATAACAATCTAAATGAAATAAATGAGCCCAGCTGTGTACTGAGTTGGGGTCCTAACCATGTGGAGAGGAATTATTTCAAGTGGCTTCAAAACATAAAAATTGGACTGTATATTCCTAATGATACATACTCTATATTCAAAAATATTTTAAATTTTCTGTAATTATATTGTTGGCAATGATATTGCAATCAATGATTACAATAGCAATGATATTGGTATTATCTTTCTGAAACTATTATATATTGTAGGAAAAAGCAAATAAGTAACTATGTTAATGTTAAGAGCCTAGATTGTTAGCAAAAGAGGTACAATATATAAAATCAGACAAAGACATCACAAGAAAGCTATAGACCAGTGTCCCTTACAAATATAGTTGCAAAAATCCTCAACAAAATAATAGCAAATCAAATTCAACTACATATAAGAAGAATTATACAGCATGACCAAGTAGGATACCCTACGAATGCAAGGTTGGTTCAATATATGAAAATCAATCAACAAAATACACCATATTAATGAAATAAAGGACAAAACTTACCTGATCATCTCAGTAGATGCAAAAAAAAAAGCTTTTGACAAAATCCAAAATATTTTCATGATAAAAACTCTCAACAAACTGAAGGAAACTTCCTCAACCTTGATGGTAAAGAACAATAGAATTAGAATGTCACCGTTTTTCAAACCCCTGATGAAATAAAAGATTCAGGCATTGATTGTCAATGGCTGCCAGCGTCACAAAAGGAAAGAACTGGATATCTGTGGTCCTAAGGGATGCACACGCCACCACCTATAAAGGGGTTGCCAGAATATCTTATCAAATTAGATCAAGCCTGTAGCTCTAACTACCAGTTTACAGGAACTAAAGGGAGACAGACAGAAGGACATGTTAAAAGACATCACAGAAATGCAAGCAGCAAAATGCACACTGTGGGAAATCCTATACGGTAAATGGCCCAGTTTGTTCAACAAACAAATTGTAAGGGAAAAAAATCAGGGCAACTTACGTATAAAAGAGACTTAGGAGGCACCTCAGCTAAATGCAATATGTGGACCTTTTTCTGATCCTGATTTAAACAAACCAATTGTAAAAAGATGTAAGATCAGGGAAACTCAAACACCAACTGGATATTTGATGATATTAAGGAACGATGTTAATGCCTTTGGGTGTCATGATGATTCTGAAGGCCCAGAGGGGTAGGCTTCACCCCACGGCTTACCATGGGGCTGGCGGATGGCAGAGCCCAGGGAGGGGCTGAGCCCCTGAAGCCCAGTTTATTCTTCCAAAGTCATAGATAAAGCATTTCTCCTCCATTGGAGAGGATGTGCAAGGGATAGTGTATAATAGGAAAAAACAAACTAAATTTTTCCTTCTACTATTCACACACTTCTATGACCAGATGTGAGGGGTCTTCCCCCAACACACAATTCTCGACACTAGCTGGGTGTCCTGTAATTCGGTTCAATTCTGACACTACCTACCTGGAGTCAGAGGTGGATCCCACAGGTGAAGGGCTGAGTCCCCTGAGATGGCCCCCAGTTCAGATGCCAAGTGCAAGTCCAGGCCTCTGATAACTCTGACCAACCGGCTATAAATTGGTATTTCCCATGACCTCCTCCTTGGGTTCAGTTATCTGCCAGAGAGGCTCAGGGAACTCAGGAGAACACGTTTACCAGTTTATTATAAAGGATGTTACAAAGGATACAAATGAACAGCCAGATGGAGGTGTATGGAGCTGCATCGTGTACACATGCTCAGTTACCAACTCATTCTCCCTTCCTGGAGGATGGGATGTGGAGTTAAAGGTCCAAGCTTCTAATCCTGGCGTGGTTTTTCTGGTGACCAGCCCCCCTCCTGGAGCCTACCAAGAGTCGCCTCGTTAGAACAAAAGATACCCCTATCACCTAGAAAATTCTATGGGATTTAGGAGCTCTATGTCAGGTGCCAAAGACCAAATATTAGAACATGAGAGTCTCTTAGCACCTCTACTGCTCAGGAAATGGCCAAGGTTGTGGAAGCTCTGTGCCAGGAACCAGGGGCCAGGTCCCAATTATGTATTTTTTGTTGTAAATCACAGTATCACAGATGTGGAGAGAGGCCAGAGTGTTCCTGAAGGGCTGTCCTCTACATGAAATTATGACTTTGCACAAAGTCAGGGAGCTCTTTTATACCTGTCCCCGTGCACAGTGTGTGCATGGATCGGAGGCAGGGTGCCGGGATGCCAAGTGGAGGAAAGTTCCAGAGGGCCTGAGGTCTTCCTGGCTTTGACTCTTTCCCTGAAGGCTGGAGAGGAAGTGGGGCTTGCAGTTAGCCACAGCCCGGGCCTGAGTTCTCTTGGCAGGATGAGAGCTGACCCTGTCCTCTCCCTGTCCCGTGTGTTTGCCTCTAGCTGCAACAGCAAGCGCTACCTGGAGATGCTCCCCAACACCAGCATCATCATCCCCTTTCACAACGAGGGCTGGTCCTCCCTCCTGCGCACCGTCCACAGCGTGCTGAACCGCTCGCCCCCGGAGCTGGTCGCCGAGATCGTGCTTGTCGATGACTTCAGTGATCGAGGTAGGACCAGCCCCACCCGGCTCCCTGCCCGCTGGGCTCTGTCCAGGGACTCGCCAGAGGGGTGGCGGGCTTTCCTTTCTTCGGCATGTCATTGACTGAATGCTCGCCGTGTGCCAGGCCGCAGACCTCGCACCGCACACACATGCTCCCATTGAATCCTCAGAACACCCCATGGAGTAGCTTCTACTTTTATCCCCTTTGTATCAGTTTAGAAATGCATGAAACTGCAAAGAACAGCAAACTTGGTAAACATTAGCTCAAACAATGCAGGATTCATTCTCTTATCTCTCTCTTTCTATTTATGACATAACAAGACATCCAGGGCTGGCACAACTGGCTGATCAGGGCTGTCGCCAAAGAACCAGGCTTTTTCTCTCATTCTGCTTCCTCATCCTCATGGTCACAAAATAATATCTCTGGCAAGTCTGCCTTTTTGGCAGGAAAAGAGGGAAGGGCAAAAGGCACAAAGCCTCTGCCTGTCATTTTCCGGAGACTCAGCCAAAGCTCTGATATCTAGGCTTCTCTATCTGCAAGGGAGGCTGAGAATTCGAGCATCTGGGTTTGTGGCCTCGTTAGTAGAGGTAGGAAAGGAAGAAATGGATTAGACATGTCAAGTAAGCCCACCTGCAGTACCTGCTGCACCATTTTACAGATAAGAAAACTGAGACCCAGAGAGGTAAGTGACTTACCCTTATTTACAAAGCTCTTAGATATTAACATGGTGACCCAACCACGCCTGCTGGCCCCAAGCATGTGATCTTAACTACATGCACAGCCTCTTAGCTATGAGTCTCGCCCTGCGGAGTAACTCTCAGTCTTGGGTTTAAGAGACACAGAGATGGGGCCAAACTCGAATTCCAAGAAGAAATTGCCCTCAAGCCAATGGCCTCAAGCCTACTCTTTGCATCAAAGCTTTCACCCTTTGCCGCAAAATCAAGAGAAGCCCTTTCCTCTGCTCACCTTCTTGCAGAGGCGCTAACAAGCAGTGAAGAGAGAGAGTGTGAGTACATTCCAGAACAATTGCAGCTGACAGTTGCAGGAGAAGCTCACCTGCCCATTGCCCCGTTTTAATATCACACTCTTAATTACACGCCTTTGGTATAGCCTCTGTGTGTGTGTGTGTGTGTGTGTGTGTGTGGACGGACATTTAACTCAGTCCTTGCCTGAGTCCTTGCCTTTCCTAACCCTTGACATACACTCATCCTCACAGTACCCTTTATGTTTCCTCCCTACATATTCTTATCGCAGGTAGAATTAAAATACTTATTTGTGTGAACACGGGTTTGTTGTATGTCTCCCCTACTAGACTGTCATTCTGAGTGCAGGGCCTTCCACATTGGTTTGTTTTGTTTTGTTTTGTTTTTTGAGACAGTCTCGCTCTGTTGCCCGGGCTAGAGTGCCGTGGCATCAGCCTAGCTCACAGCAACCTCAAATTCCTGGGCTCAAGCGATCCTGCTGCCTCAGCCTCCTGAGTAGCTGGGACTACAGGCATGCGCCACCATGCCTGGCTAATTTTTTCTACATATATTTTTAGTTGTCCAGCTAATTTCTATTTTTAGTAGAGACAGGGTCTTGTTCTTGCTCAGGCTGGTCTCAAACTCCTGAGCTCAAACGATCCTCCCACCTCGGCTTCCCAGAGTGCTAGGATTACAGGTGTGAGCCATCCACATTGTTCTTGCTCACCACTGATCCCTAGCTCCTTAGGCATATAGTAGGTGCTTAACACATGTTTGATGAATGATCAAAGTTCAGTTCTTCTGTTCAGTTAGCACTTCCATTCTGGTGACAATAGCCTCAAGCACAATATGTGAGATTTGTGTCCTCAAACTGAGGTCTGAGCCCACAGGTGGCAGAGGTGTGCCTTCCTCATCCCATTGTCCTGCTCTCTAGCAGAGAGGCTGGCAGTAGTTACGTCTCTCATCCTGGCCCTGCCACGACCTAGCTCTGTGACCTTGACTCAGTCACTTAACCTCTCTGTGCTTCAGTTCCCTCATCTATAAAGTGGGATCACAGCAGTACTTACTATCTCTTAGATGGCTGTGACGGTCTAATGAGTTAATAGATGTAAAATTCTTAGGACAGTGCCCGGCACAGAGTGAACACTAAAAATAAACATTTCAGGGGTCGGGCACAGTGGCTCACGCCTGTAATCCTAGCACTCTGGGAGGCCAAGGCGGGCAGATCATTTGAGCTCAGGAGTTCGAGACCAGCCTGAGCAAGTGTGAGACCCCCATCTCTACTAAAAAAAAAAAAAAGGAAATTAGCTGGACAGCTAAAAATATATGTATATAAAAAATAGCCGGGCATGGTGGCACATGCCTGTAGTCCCAGCTACTCGGGAGGCTGAGGCAGGAGGATTGCTTGAGCCCAGGAGTTTGAGGCTGCTGTGAGCTGGGCTGAAGCCAAGGCACTCTAGCCCGGGCGACAGAGTGAGACTCTGTCTCAAAAAGAACAATAAATAAAATAAACATTTCGGCTGGGTGGCATTACCATAATGGACATTGTCCATGGCTGGTCTGCAGGAGGGGGAGTCAGGGACTTACATAGGGATGTGGCGGCGCAGGTACCATCGCCTCTTTCTGTGGATGACAAGGTTTTGCAACTGTGAAACACAAAACGAACGGCTGTGGTCTCACTCTCTACCTAAGTTGTCTCCCCGCCCCCGTGCCCTTCTCTTTTAATAATAGCAGCCCCCATTCAGGGGACAATTTCAGTATGCCAGGCCCATGTGTTCTCTCATTTGTTCTTGATGACAGCCTGCAAGGGAAGCCTTGGGCTCCTGGGTCTCGGATGAGGAGCCTGGGCCCAGTGATCTGCCGGGAGCCACACAGCCACTGAGTGGCACCCCTAGGCCTGTGGACTGAATGCCCAGGCCCTGTGCTCTGCTGCTGCCTCCTGCTCCCTGTCGCCTGCTTTCCTTTCCCCAGTCTCCTCTCCCAGTTTAGGCCGCCACCCACGGGCCAAGGGCTCCCAGCCGGACAGTGGAAAGGGAAAAAAAATGAGCAGATTGCTCAAGTGATGAATTGGTCTCCTGCAGCACAGGCAGCCGCTGCAGCCCTGGGGCAAACACCTGAGCCCTCCCTTGGGCAGGGGCTGCCTGCTCGGAGCAGCCTCCCTGATGGGCTCCTTCTGAGAGCAGCAGAGCGGGGACTTCGCTCAGTCTCTCGCTCCCCCTCTTGATGTTCCCACCGCAACAGGGCTCTGTCCTGCCCTGGGATCCACCTCTGCCTGCACACCCTCCTCCCAGCCCTTCCCGCGGCGTGTGGTTACATGGCTGTTTGTTGAGCTATTTATTCATAGTCGTTCTTCTCCTACTAGAGCATTTGTGGTCTAGAAGTAGGCGATTAATAAATGTCTGTGGATGAGTGAATGAAGGCATGAGGAGGGAAGGAGGCAACGTACGGCAGCTACCCCCACATACACAGAAAACCGTCACCAGCAACAGGGCCGTCTCCAGCCAGCGAGACAGGTGCGGCTGTGGAAGACACAGCGGTTCCTGCAGTGCCTGGTGCTGGCCTGCATCTTAGGGTTTTCAGGCTCAGGCCTCTGTAACCCGTTTTCCTGAAGCATCAGCAGCGCTGGGGATGACCCACAGCACGCGGCAGGATCCCTCTCTGAGCATCACAGGGCATCAGTCCTCCAGGCATGGGATGAAACAAGCACCGGCCGGATTAGAAACAAGCATCTCTTCTTGTTTTGTTAAAAAAGAATTTCGAGATCATTCTAGGCCAGTGGCTTTGGCCTCCTGCTCCTCAGAGCAGTAGAGACCCCCAGGGTGTCTCAGGAAGCACTGTGTGGGGTATGGAGAACCTCTCGGGCACAGGTGGGGGTCAGGTGCATGGCCTGTGTTTGCTTGCTGAAAAAGCATTCGCTAAGAGGAGCTCCGGTGATTTAAAAAAAAGCTGTGAAAAACAGGTGCAACTCAACCTGCCCATTTTACAGATGGAAAACCTGAGGCCTGGAGCAATGAGCAGACTTAACTAAGCACTAAACATTAGCTGGTTGCAGAGGAGGGACAGGGATCCTGATTCTGGGCTCCAGGGCAGCCTTGCACCTGCCCACCTTTAGGCCTTTCTATTCCCAAGGGCACTTCTCAATAAATTATTTTCCCTTTTAGCAAGAGCAAACCTCTTGCTAAAAAGAGTTCATTATCAAACACGGCCAGGCCTGAGCTATAATGGTCTGCAGCTCTATTATCCCAGTTTCCTTGATGTTATATTCAGCCATAAAGATAACAACATAAACCTCCCCCCAAAAGAGTGTAACAATCTTGACAAAGAAAAGGTACATTTCCTAAGAATGACATTCTCCAAGTGCATCTATTTCTCCAGACATCAGTAATATTAATCCAATGTGGTGCCAACTTCAAATCTTAAAAAGATAAAGAGAACAAATGCTGTCCCATTTCACAGATAAGAATGACAACCGAGAGCCCTGATTGCTGCCCTTTTTTCTTAATGAATCAGGCACTGAACCTACAGGAGAACTCCTACCTCATACCCCTTGGTCTTGCACCTTAGCTGTCAGATTTTGCAACCTTCATTTTTCAGAAAAGCAATCATTATTCTTGTTTCAAGAAGAAATTCTCAAGGCAGCTTTGGAAGAAAACTTTCTCAGCAGTGATTGTTTTAAAAATGAGATTTGGGAGAAGCAATTTCAGAATTATGGAGAGGCCTGTCTAAAGTACAGCAAATATGGGCCATCCTAAAAGACAGATTTCTCTGGGCCACGTTAGCAGAGGCAGTTCTCAGAGTGGAAATGCATAGATGCTAACTATAAGCTAGATTGGCACTGCCTAGCAGAAGGCATTTTCCTCTGAAATGAGGCTCCTTCAGGATCCTCAGGGCAACTAATTGTAATTCAGCTACGGGTCGGGACCTTGGGTAGGAGACAAAATTGGAGCAGATGAATTCTTGAAATGAGATCCAGAGCTTTGTGCAAGCAGCATCAGGGACTAGAGTGGAGACAGAGCTGACACCGGAATAATCCTGGCTCTGCTGACAAGCAGAACACTGCGGAGTTTTCCAGGGGTCTCCAGAGCTCTTCAAATGCATGCGCTTTGCTTGCGGATTAGGGGGACATAGAGGTGCTTTTGCACTTGGGGGAGACAGAGATGGGGGTATCGGCTGGCAAACTTGCCTCCAGTTTGCTCTGCCTGGATGGCTTGTTTTTATTAGGAAAAACAAGAGAGGTGTTTGTTAATTTATTTGTTTCTATTCCTCTTATTCTTTTTCCCTGCTGCACTTTCAAATAGTGTTGTTTTAACAGGAAAAAAATGAGATATGCAATCATGGAAAGGATTATTGTCTTTAGATGAACCATGAGCTGCCTAGAATGGGTAGGTATGGAGGTGAAAGGCTGTGGTACGATCTCGTTGACAGCCTTTTTGCCAACTCAACTCCGCAGAAGCAAACAAAAATGTTGACAGGGAACGTTCCCGACGGGAAGTTCTTAAGCAGGTGTCTGCAGAGCTATTGATAGGTTGTTGGCATGATTGGTGCTCGCGGGAGCACGGACGTTGCTGGGCCCATTAGCTCATGTGGTGGAGACCCTCGCCAGTGAGGCCAGGGTCAGAAGTTCTCTTCCCGCGACGGGCTTCTTAACGCTGACCTGCACTCTCACACCTGGCCAGTCACGGGAACACGTCACAGAAATCCATTTTACCCCATCCCACTTTGCCTTCCAACGTACCACTCTTGACACTGCCCGACAGGCATCCGTTCCCCATGTCTTGTCTTCACTCCTGAGGCTTTAGTTTGCTTCCGATACCACCGCACTGTGGTCATTACCCACTTTCATTTTATTGCTTGGGTTCTTTCACCTTCTTGGGTTTTGGACTGCTTGTTTTGTTTTTCTCTCCATCTGTCCTGATTTATCAAAGTCATGCATATTCATATATTCAACAGTATTCGTGAAATAGCTGTGCTGGACACTGTGCTAGGTGCTGAAGGTACGATGGGATCTAGCAGGGAAAGAGACGGGATAACAGACAGTTGTAGGAGCCGTGGCCTCCCTGGCAGGGCGGGAAGGAAGGATAAAGCCGGCCATGCAGGTCCAGTGACTATTCTCACTTCAGCCTACCTGGCCTCACTTCCCCGGCCACCCAGTGGTGAAAGAGCACTCCCTCCATGAAGTGTGAGTTCCATCTGGCAGATGATGACACTGAGGCTCAGAGGGGTTGTGGGTATGTGGCCTAAACTGCTCACCTGTCCCTGGAATCATCTCCTCCTGGTTGGTAATCGCATCCACAACGGGTTCCGTAATCTTGAGAATCCCAGATCTTTAGTGTGGGTGTCGTACCCCTAAGGAAATCCTCAGGCTGTCTTGACTCTCTTCTCCTTTGATATCTTTGGCATCCTCAACGCTTCCCCCTCAGACTCCAAAGGAGAGAGGCGCTAAGAACATTAAACCCGTGACAGAATATCAATTAGTTTATAATGAGGGAAATCTATAAACCTTCCAGTGGGTATCTGGCAGAAGCACAGGATACAGGAGTCGATATATTTATGGGATACTTTGTGCATCTTTTAAAAAAAAAAACCCCAGTATTTTGTGAATCAAACACTGTGTAAATGATTTACTGGGAGAGCAACAACAACAAAAAAATCAAATAAATCGCTCAGATTGCATCTGAAGCATCAAAAGCTCCAGTGTTTGGGAAAAAATCGTTTCTGTAGTGGAAAATAGCTGCATTATGTTTTCAGAAGGGTGATGCTTCTATTGAGGTGGGTGAACCTTCTACGTTTTAAAAACTTGGCACAGGAAGACTGTGCTAGATTGCAGATATTCTCCTGACTTTCTTGTGAGGATTAAGGTCTAACTTTTTCCACTGTTTTATTAGTGTTTCCTTAAAAACTTAACAGAGAAGGGAGCAAAACCCAATGGAGCACAATATTGGGGGGTCCTTGGAATAAGGTCCCCAGAGTAAGGACCGTGGAACTGCCACCTACTGTCATCGTCTGTCTTCAGAAAGCTCCTGAGCCTTTCTGCCAGCTGAGGTCTGACGTGAATTCTCATTTATTCAGGGTCCAAAGGGAGATGGGATTTGAGGCTAAAATAAAAGAGGTTCCTTAATGCCTAACTTGGATTAGCACAAACCCAACCAAGTTCTATTCCTGCCATTCACATTTAGCTCAGTAAGTGGGAGGGCTGAAAGTGCCGATTTCATCTGCATCACAGAAGGAAATAAGCAATAATAACAAGAACAATAATAATAATAATACGGCTTGGCACCTATATAGCACTTACTGTGTGCCTGACATTTGTTATAAGTGACGTAAACCACCTTATATTGATTTTATAGGAAGCTTCTTTGTAACCACCATTTGCCTAAAGGGAAAATTCACTTTTAGTAGAGAGTTCAAACCAAAGTACAAGAAATTCCCCTCCTCTCCATACCCCACCCCCTAAATGAAACAATAAAAACAAAAATTTTTAATAAAGACATGAAATGCTCAGTCATGACCTTTGATACATGTCCATATGTCTAATAGGTATGTTCTGCTGTTTTCACTTATTATAAATATTAATATTAGCCAGATCTTTAAATAATGTTGGTTCTAGCAGGAAAATGAAGCACACTGGCCAAAAAGTAGACATTAGCTCTAATCTACCGCCTGACACCCAACCCCCAAGCAACCTCCAAATGAACCCATCATGAACAGAGATATTTCAAGGATCTTCCCAATTTCCTTGCAGAACTTCCGGCTCCTGAAACACTCAGGCATGTCTTTATCAGGCAACCACAACTCCAGAGCCAATTTTGGTTTGATTCAAATGCAGAGGCACCTTCACAGCTGTTAACACTGGTGGCTTAAAATACTACTGACTTTCATAGCCACAAATAGGCAATACTTGACGGTTCTGAAGATCAAGAAGGCCAAACCCACATATTTATATATCATTTATTTATTCCAAAAATTTTTAAAAAGAAGACGACCGCAGCCCTGTAAATTAGTATGGTGTCCATCCATGGGCATTGAAAGTTTAATTTCTCTTTTCTCTCCTTTTCTCCTGCTTTGCTATCTCAGATACCGAAACCTCAAGAAAATGTAATTTTTGCATCATTATATAGAACAAAGAAATAGGTACCTGTCAAGGCCACAGGGACATCCCTTCCTCTTGTATGATTTAGTGACGTTAGTTCCTGCAAAGCATTAACAGGTGCAGGCTGCCTTTTCCAACCTTTGGGGATCCCCATGCATGCTCAGTTCCTTCTATGCTTGTTCCTGCTAGCATGATAAAAAAAATATTATTTTTGTTTGCGTTATAAATGCAGACCTCCTCAGAGATGTCTGTGTTGTTTACAGGCAATCAGGAACTTGACAATACCCAACAGCTTCCTGTCGTCTACCCTTTGTCGTCCATCCCTGACCTTGCTAATGAATGGGATTTGTTGGGCATCGCTAATCATCTGCAGTGAGGGTGGAATTATAAAGCTATGCTTTCTGCCCAGTCTTCTCAGAAACTGTGGTTTTCTATATGCCGTCAGAATATATGGTTTAGAATATTCTAAATAATAACTGCACTCCAGTCACTGTTAACGGAAAACTCAAACTCACAATTGCCTTCCCAGAGCCTCCACGCCAGCCAGCAGATTTGTTTTAACCAGGAAGGAGGAAAGACCTGACCTTTCCCGGCAAACATGTCCCTGCTTTAGGACAGCACTTAACTCATGAGTGAATGAAAATGACCTATAAATAGACCTTCCTCCTGAGCAGAGCTGACACTAAATATTCCTTGTAGTAGACACGAAACCCTTTCTCCTTCCCCCCCGCAGGCTGCGGGGAGATGGGGAACATAGTCAGTTTAGTGAACTGCCCTTCCCTTCCCCCCATTCCTAGTTATGGCAGCTGGACTTGTCCTAAATCCAGACGTGCTTCCGGCCAGTTCCATCCCTGTCCTTCCCCTTCCTCCATCCCATGAGCCAGTATATTCTCTTCTTGTGTAAACTAGTTGGAGTTGATTTTCTGTCACTTCTAACCCAAAAGTTGTAACGGCTATCTTCCCTTTCACGGGTTGGGTGAGGATTAAGTGAAGTAACGCACTATGGCAGGGGCCGGCACATGCTCAGCATTCTGTTGGCAGTCGTCGTTAATGATGCTGTCGTTATGGTGATGCTTGTTATCATTGCTGCTAACCGAAATGCTGAGCTACCCAGCTATTTCAGAGTCTCAGTATTGGGATGTTAGAAATGAGGGGGCCAGGCGCAGTGGATCACGCTATAAGCCCAGCACTCTGGGAGGCCGAGGTAGATTTCTTGAGGTCAGGAGTTCAAGACCAGCCTGAATAACATAGCAAGACCCTGTCTCTACAAAAAACAGAAAAATCAGCCAGGCATGGTGGTGTATGCCTGTAGTCCCAGCTACTCAGGAGACTGAGGCAGGAGGATCGCTTGAGCCCAGGAGTTCAAGGATGCAGTGTACTATGATGACACCACTGCACTCCAGCCTGGGTGACAGAGCAAGACCCTGTCTCAATTAATAAAAATTTAAAAAAAGAAATGTGGAAGAGCTTAATGAGCTAAAAAGTGCAATAACAACATACAAGAGGATGCTGATTTCTGCAGAAGGAAAGAACCCTGAGAACTCTCCAGTCTGGTGGCCAAGAAAAAATGACCTCAAAGGCAGACATCCCACACCTGGAGTATGTCCCCTATGGTACCCAGTTCATCTGGGTTCAAGCAATGGTTCTTAACTCTTATCCTTCTCGGCACCTACTTGTTAAAATGTAGGTTACCAGGGCCCACCCATAGCGATGCTAATTCAGTGATTCTGAGCTGGGCCCCAATAATCTGCAATCTTAACAGACATCTCAGATTATTTTGATAGAGTTGAAAAGATGCTCAGAGTTTTGGAAAACACCAGATCACAGGCACGACAGCCCACACTCAGTGTGCTTTGTGATATATTGGGGGTTGATGTTTTTGAATGTATACCCCAGGTCACCACAAGTACAAAAACACATGGCAAGGCTGGATGCGGTGGCTCACACCTGTAATCCTAGCACTCTGGGAGGCTGAGACAAGAGGATCGTTTGAGCTCAGGAGTTTAAGACCAGCCTGAGCAAAAGTGAGACCCCATCTATACTAAAAAAATAGAAAGAAATTAGCTGGACAACTAAAAATATATATAGGAAAAATTAGCCGGGCATGGTGGTGCATGCCTATAGTCCCAGCTACTTGGGAAGCTGAGGCAGGAGGATCGCCTGAGCCCTGGATTTTGAGGTTGCTGTGAGCTTGGCTGTTGCCACAGCACTCTAGCCTGGGCAACAGAGTGCGACGCTGTCTAAAAAAAAAAAAAAAAAAAAAACACATGGCGAGATAAGAGGAGATGAGTTAAGATGCCTTCAGCCTTGGCCAGACCTCTGTTTTCCAAGATGCCTTGCCATAAATAATTGGCTTGCTATAACAAGCCGGTGTGGATTTATGGTCCCACATTTAATTTCAACCACTATTCATTAATCCTGATGATCTCACTTAAATTATTAAACAGTCATATTCCAATTTGGAGGGCACTAATTATATTCTTGAGAGGCTGTTATTATCTGGATGATCAGATACACTCAGCCAACACTAGACTGCTTTCTCCCCACTCATCAGAATTTTATAACTTTTCCAGGATTTTCCGTTGCTAGGTGTGTGTATTTCATGTGACAAGATCTCAGAGCCGAGGAGTTATGAAATACCAGAACAGGGTTTCTCAAATTTTGGTACACAGAAGAATCACCCAGGAAGTGTGTTCAACAAGCAGATTCCGAGGCCCCACCCCATGAGCATCCAGGGCCTGGGGCTGGGTGGAGCCTCTGTTATAAGCAGCCTTCTGGGGATTCTGATGAAGGTGGTCCTGGGACCTCAAGCTGAGAACCTCTGCCTCCAGATGTTAGTGCTGGTAGGGGCCCTCAGGGGATATTTGATAAGAACAAATATTGAGTGATGAGACCAGTCCCCTTTTTTTTTGATAGGGAAACTAAAACCCAGATGGGGGAAAGCTCCAGTTCAAAGCCCACTGCAGAGACACAGCCTAGCTCTCTGGCCCATTGTAAGGATCAAATGAGATAATGGATGGGAAGCACTTTGGGAAGCATTCAGCACTCCATAAATACAAGGAGGCACTATTATTTTCAAGCTGGACCAGCCTTGTGACAGAAATGGCTTGGTACTTTCTCTCTAAATTATCATAATCACCTGTTTGAGGCCCCAACCAAGCCGGTAACTCTAAATTCACCAGGCATGGAATAAATTCCTCCTGAAATGTCCAATAAAAATTTTGTGGTGGGAGAATGTGCCGGGGCCATGCTTGATCCTCAGTCAGAAACTTTCTGCTTTTTCTGTTGCCTGGCCCCATCTATTCTGGGGTAGGTCACATCTCCTCCAACCTCAGGGGACCTGGTTGAAAAGCCCTTCTCTCTAGCACGTGGATTTCTGGCCTTTCTTGGGACATGCGAAACTCACCAATGAACATTTTTGCCCCCAGAGTGCTTCCTCTATAGGAGCCCGCTTCTAACCATCTCCGTGGCTTTGGAAATAGACAAGCTCAAATCAGGGCACCCCAGGTCTTGGTTGTTTGAGTTCAGTGTCCTCACCTGCTTGGGTTTGCTGCAGGTATCCCTTGAGGCTAGGTTGCGGGTCCTGAGGGCCACCTCTGTGCACCTGTGCTGTGTCTGTCCTGCCATGTCCTGCTATGTCACAGCAAGTGTTTCGTCATATTGAATTACAATCATCCTCCTTGCAGGGCCCATCGGCGGGGTCTGCTTCTGCCCTGACCTTCCCATGACTCCCTCCAGCTTTTAGAAGACTCTTTTGTGTCTCCACCCCTAAGCTCCTTCCACTGCAAAGTAAATTTCTAAAAAAAATGACAGAGTGACTTCAAGAACAGACACTCCAGTTCTATTCACATTTCACCCTTTATTTTTAAATATTTCTTCCACACGCCTACGAATCCTATCTCTTTAGCTTGCTCTCCACATGCGAAACCTCAAGTTCAGGCATTTGCAAGTTACCCACGTGCAAAGTCTATTTTTAAATCTGGAAGAAATCAAGGCTTTCCACTGATGGTTATAAAAAAAAAAAAAAAAAAAAAAAAAAACGAGCGTTCCCAGGCAGCACGACTACAGAGTTTAGGGAGTTTCTGTGCTGCTTTCAGGAATCTTCCCCCAACCCATACATCTTAGAAATGAGAATGTGCTTTGAGGACTTGCCTAAAGTCATGTGGCCAGTTAATGATGAGTCCTGTTCCACATTCAGGGAGCGCCTGTTGCTGGCCACGCAGAGACAGCCAGCGCTTCCAGAAGTCAGGTCCCCAAGTCCAGCCTGTCCCCAGGGTATGCTGCTGTGGGCAAGGCCGCCAGCGGCAGATACGGGCAGCAGCTAGGTCGGTTTTTGTTTGTTTGTTTTGTTTTTTTGAGACAGAGTCTCATTCTGTTGCCCAGGCTGGAATGCCGTGGCGTCAGCCTAGCTCACAGCAACCTCAAACTCCTGGGCTCAAGCGATCCTTCTGCCTCAGCCTCCCGAGTAGCTGGGACTACAGGCATGCGCCACCATGTGCAGCTAATTTTTTCTATATATTTTTAGTTGTCCAGCTCATTTCTTCCTATTTTTTTAGTAGAGATGGGATCTCACTCTTGCTCAGGCTGGTCTCAAACTCCTGAACTCCTGAACTCCGCCCGCCTCAGCCTGTTATGTCATTTTTGTTCCTTCACTGACTAAATATATGAGCCAAAGCTCATCATTCTCCCCTCCCTAGATTTATTGAAGTATCATTAACAAATAAAAATTGTATATATTTAAGATATATACAATGTGCACAGCGCGATAATTTGCTGTACGTGTACATTGTGAAATCATTACCACAATTAAGCTAATCAGTGTATTCCTCATCTCCCATAGTTACCTTTTTTTGTGTGTGGTGAGACAACTTAAGATCTATTCTTTTAGCAAAGTTCAAGTCCATAACACATTATTATTAACTATAGTCACCATGCTATACATTGGGTCTCCAGAATGTATTGGTCTTATAACTGAAAGCCTGTATCCTTGGACCCACATTCCCCCAGCCCCCAACCCCTCCTCGTAACCATCATTCTACTCTCTGTTACCGTGGGTTCCACTTTTTTAGATTCACCTGTAAGTGAGATCATGCAGTGTTTATCTTCCTATTTGTGGCTTATTTTATTTAGCATAACGTCCTCCAGGTTCATCTATGTTGTCACAAAGGGCAGGGTCGCCTTCTTTTTAAAGGCTGAATAATGTTCCATTGTGAATACATTATAGATCCCACATTTTCTGTATCCCTTCACCTGTCAGTGGACACTTGGGTTGCTTCCATACCTTGGCTAATGTGACCAATGCTGCAATCCATGTGGGAGTTTAGGTATCTCTTAGGGATAGTGATTTTATTCCCTTTGGATCTTAACCCAGGAGTGAGACTGCTGGATCATATGGTAGTTCTATCTTTAATTTTTTGAGGCACCTCCATACTGGTTTCCATAATGGCTATGTGGAAAATATGAGCCATCCTTGAACATATTTCTTGACTAGTACAGTTGAGTGTTCATCCCATCTGAACGTTTTAGCTGTTTGCTGACACAGCACACACTTTCAACAGTACTGAACGACATTTTTAGTCATCTAACAAAGGCATTTCCTCTCCTGACAACTTCTTTGGACATACCCTCGTGTGCTGTGTCTGTAGCTAACTTAATTACAAAAACCCACCTTGGCAATACCAAGAACAAAATTTTACAACCACTAACGCCCCTATAGAAACTATTATTTGTATAACCGTGTAAAAAAAAAATCACACTTGTAAAAATTTTTTGTAAAACAGCTAAATGCAAGACTTAAACCTGAAGTTGTTTGGGCTTTGAATCCTAGAGTTCTAATTACACAGCTTTAGTCAGACGGTAGGGTAACCTTGAGCTGGTACTTAACCTCTCTGTGCCTCAGTGAGTAAAACTGGGCTACTTCCTCAGAAGGTTGCGCAGTTAATTGAGATGGTGCAGGCAGGGAGCTTATAACAGTGCCGGGCTCACAGTAACTTTTAACCTTGATACCGTAACCGTCCTTGATATGAAATCCTCCGTGTTCATCTGTCCCTTCTTTTTCCTTCATTCCTACCCCCCTTTCTACATACACGTTGAAGACCCCAAACTTATCATTGTTAATAATAATCTATGAAAACAATAATAATAAATGCCACCATTTATTCATATGTGCCAAGAACTGTGAATTTCTGATCTCACCGAGTCCTGTGAGGTTGGTATTATTGTCTGATGTGACGGGTCATAAAACTAAGGATTAGAAAGGCCCCTCCTGGACAGCAAGCATGTGTCAGTCAGGGTCCAAACTCAAGTGTTTTTGGATCCAAAGTCATACGCTGTTATGTGTTAACCTCCTAGGTGATGATAGGAGTAACTTCTAAGGATTTAACGCCTTATAGTTTCGTATTTAGTTCTCATAGAGCCATTCACTCGTAGCACTTTGACTTTGAAAAGCAGGGGCCAGGCTGAGCTGGACGGAACATCCACCTATCGGGACATTTTTCTGCCAGAATTCCCACGGTTGATTTGCAGAGGACGTTTCCCCCCTCTTAAGTAGAATGTGATTTTCTTTCCCTGCAACCTTCATGCCACTGGAAAATTTTAAATTATTCAAGACATTGAAGGTTTATTATCTGCTGGAAGGCTGTAATGTAATTGCAAGATATCATTTAAAGAGCCGTCTGTCTCTGTGAACCACCTTGTTCTGAATACCTACTCCTGCACAGAGCAGGAAGATGTATATTTATTTATCTGTGGTGGTTTATAACGGTCTTAGATCAATCCTATTATTCTTCCTCCTCAGCCCAAGCCCCAAAATAAATGTCTGGTGATGCACGGAGCATTGAAATCATTCGTGTAACATCAGTAGTTTGTTTCTCTCCTATCATTTGCATCTTGAGGGACACCCAGCCCTGTGTTTGGGGCGTTTTATTTTTATTACAGCCTTTGGTCACATTGTCCATTTGTAATACCAGCTTGGGTATTAATCACCCCCATTAGAGATTGCCTTTTCAAATATTATATCACCCCCAAGTCGTGCCATTCACACCATATTAGTCATAAAGATATAAATGCCAACTCCTGGTTTATTCTTCCTTTTGACACCTATTTCTATATGGAGAGGTATTCTTTCCCTGTGTTTTTCATCAGTGATAAAATATCTTTGTGTAGGGGTGTGGAGAAGATGCATTATTTTTTCCTTCATAAATAACCTCATCAATCCAGTGGCATTGTGGAGTAAAAAGTTCATTGAGTGACTTTTCCAGGTAGTGGTATGAGAACAAACAGACCAGCTTCGGTTCCAGCCCCGCCAGTAAGTAAATAGCTTTGTGACCTTCAGCAAATGACGTCACTTCTTTGTGCTTCAGTGTCTGCATCTATAAAGTAATGACTCCTAAGATCCCATCAAGCTTTAAATCCTAGGACTCTGGGATGACTTTCCTCCCGTCCTGCCCAGAATTTCGAGTTATAATTTGGTGCCTTTTAGTTGTCTTAGTGAATATCAGTTATTTAAGATACACTGCCCTCAAGAACTCTTAAGGTCTGGGAAAGTATGTGCCCTTACACAAAATGACCCAATGGCTCTGTTTTCAGACACCTAAGATTGGTATTTATTTTTTTTCTTAATCTTCTCTCTTACCACGTGACTCTTAGATGATGTTTACTTCTTGTCACCTCCAGTGTGTTTGTCCATAGGAGCCTTTTTGTCATTCTAATTTGCTGTTTCAAATCAACTTTAGAATAAGAAATTCAGTTATTAAAGTTTTTTGCATTTTATCTAAAATAGGGGTTAAATAGATCCCATGTGGGTGACTCAAGACTCTCACCTGTGATTTGACTTCATGAGCCATGTTTAGTGGCCACATAGATGGTGAACCCTTTAATTCTAAATGGCAACAATCAGAGAGAGCTTCTTAAAGTAGGTGTCATTGCCTAGGGAAGGAGGTTCCCTGGGCTAAGGGCATGTCATGAGCAAAAACACGGAGGCAGAATGATCTATTGGCAGTCCTGAGTAGTGATTGATTGCTGGGCAGCTGTACCTCTTGAGTTACTGACCTCTGTCCTCTCTATTGAGCCAGGAGGTCACTCCCTGATTCCCAAGGGGACTCATAATCTGACAAGGGATTCTAGGTAGGAAGTGTAATCTGGAGAGTGTCATTTAAATTCTGAAATAATCAGAATTTCCAGACATTTAAGAAATTCCAGAATGTCTATGTTTATAGGTCAGTGGGAATAGATCATTTGAAATCAGAGCTGATACAGATAATGCAAGACCTCTGGTCACCGTGGTTATCAATTATGGAGGAACCGTAAGCCACAGTCCCTCCTGAATCCCTAGAGCTGTGCCGTCCAATACAGTAGCCACTGGCCACATGTGGCTATCTACATTTAAATTAATTAAAATTCAGTAAAATTAAAAATTCAGTTCCTCAGTCATGCAAGCCACATTGCACGTGGTCAATAGCTGCATGTAACTGAGACAGCACAGATACAGAACCTCACAGAAATTTCCATTGAACAGCACTACTCTAGAGAGACAAACGTAAAGCACGTGAAACAGCAATGAACATTTAATCCACACGGAATGTCAGGACTTGCTCTGTTCACCAGCATGACTAGGGCCTGGCATAGAATCCTGGGTCCACAGTCAATAGCTCAAAAGTCCCTTTCAACCGATGCAGGGAAATAAACTCACTCCCATTCTATTAGTGGGAGTATAAATGGACAGGCCAGTTGTGCAGCATGTACCAAAATGCCTTACACATGAGTACAGCCTTTGATCTAGCAATTTCATCTCTATAAATTTGTCTAAGAAAACAATCGAAGATAAGCAAATAGATGCATGTCCATGGATATTCACTGTAGTGTTGCTTATATAATAATAGCAGAAGCCAATAGAAATAGCCAGTAGTGTGCTGGTAAAAGTTAACCAGCCGGAGTGAAGGTAGGGAGCCCTGGTCTGTAGCCTTTGCTGATTTCTGTGGTGTAAAAACTCCCACCTGGGCTGATTTCAAGTTGCTAGTGGAACAGAGCCTGTACACAAGCCCACTGCAGCACACCACTAGCAAGTAACCTAAATGTCTGGGAAGAGGAGACTGATGAAATGAATCACGGTGGAAAGTGCGGTGAAGCCATTAAAAATATGCCGTAAGTCAGTGGTTCTCAAACTTGAGTGTGCATCAGAATCCCCAGGAGGGTATTTTATGAATAAAACCTATTTTGCTGGGTCCCCTTAGAGTTTCTGATTCAGGATTCAATAGGTCAAGGTCTGGATGAGAATTTGCATTTCTAACAAGTTCCCAGGAAATACTGATCCTGCTAGCCCTGGGTCCACACTTGGAGAACTATTGTAGAAGAAAATTTGACGACATGGTTATTACCAAAGAGATCCCATTTTATATTTGTATGATAATAATAGCTGCACTGATTGAATTCTGATAATGTGCCAAGCGCTGGGCTGAGCATTTCACGTGCATTGTCTTGTTTACTCCACACTTCCATTCTATGAAGAAAGTAATGTTATTATTATTCCCATTTTACATACAAGGAAACTGAGATTTAGAGAAGTGAGGAATCTTCTCCCATGGCATCTAGTGGGAGGTGAGACTGGAGTTTGAACTTAGCAGCTGACCTCAGGGCCTGTCATCCAACCCCTCCAGCATGCTGCCTTGTGTCCACTCACCTGGGCTCACCTATGGCAGCACAACTCTGAAACCCAACCAAATACCTATGGTTATCTCCAGGTGATGGAATCACAGGAGACTTCTGTTTTACTTTGTGCTTTTATGTGTTTTCCAAATTTTTATAATCAGCAAAAATATCCAACATAGTAAACATTATGTTAATAAATAGGAAAGGCCATTGTAACCTTCATTCGCTTGGCACCTTTGTGCTACCTTGTCCTTGGCATCCTTTGGTTTGGGTGGCTTCCATACCCCTGCAACCCACAGTGCAGCCTGGCTGTGCATAGCCACTAGCATCTGTTCGCCACTTCAGAGTTTGCAAAGTTTTCCCTTTGGGTCACTTGCCTGATCCCTGTGTTTGTGAATGACTTACTTTTATTTCACAAATTATATCAAGTGTATGATTATCCTTTGTCTTACTTGGGCCCATGTCCTCTAGAAAACAGAACCTAAGCAATGATAAGTCGAGGACAGTTTATTTGGCGGGGAGTGTGAGCCCAAGACAGTGAAGGTGAGTGTAAAAGGGGAAAATGAGGCAAGAAAACACGAGAGGCAGTGACTGCGGAGGCTCCCACTTCCCATTAGCTCCAGCACCCAGCAGGCAGACGTGCGTTCAGCGAGGGGGTGCGCTGCCAGTAGATCTCTAGGAGGAACAGTATCTCGGACTAGTCCATAGACAAGAGAGGAGGGGACATTTTCCTGCCTGGTTCTCTCTCATCCCTGTTTCCCATTGGTCATAGTTCAAAACTAACTTCCCAGTTGTGTCGTTCAGCCCCTTGGTGGCCACTCAGAAAGCCAGATCCCACGCCCCGATGTAATGTGTGATGTTTCATCTAAGTCTCCCTGTGACCTGGTGCGAGGCGGATGCCGGCAGGTGTTGTAGTGGGGAAAGTTGGGGAAACAGACAAGCTTTGTGTCTAATGTGTCCTTATGATGTTGACACTCACACATTTGCCATCCCTGTGCTTTCTTGGGTGGGAGAAAAAGAGACAGCATTACATCTATTAGAGCTCTGGGCATGGAGCTTGTGCGTGACCCTGGGCACATCCATGTGATCCTGCCACTTCGTGAGCATCATCAGTCGTATGTGTTACCATCTCACCTCCAAGTCCATCTGATACCTGGATCTTGCTTTTGCATGTCTGACTCTCATCTCCCCAACCAGATTGTCAAGTTGTTACGATGGTGTTAGTGGATTGTGCTGAGTTATGACATCCCCGTGATGGATGTAGGCTGCTGCTTTGAAATATATTGAGCACCTACTGTCTGTCTTGCACCTGATAGGGGTAGTGCTGCTGCAGGACAAGGCCGGGCCTCTGCCCTCCCAAGGCCAGACCTGACATTACCAGGAGACCAAGGCCTGGAGCCCCACCTGCCTGCCTGTCAAACTTCACCCTCTTTGGTCATCACACGCTTCACACCAAATGCACATCTGTTCTTCTGCCTGCTGACAGTCCTCCCCGCCCTTCCAGACCCAGGGTGATTAGGTCCTCCTTCCTCTGAGAAGTTTCTCTGATGTTCCAGCCCCTATTTTCTCTTCCCGGAGGTCCCAAAGCTTGAATGGTTGGCCCCATGTCATTTGGTGCCCATGTTCCAGGCCTGACACCTTCTTCTCCACCTGCAGAGTGAGCAGTGCAAGGGCAGGGGCCAGGCCCAGTGGGAGCGGGCACGCCCTAGAGCGTGCCGGCGCTGTGAGCACTCACCAAAAATGACATGTTCGAGGCAGCAGCTGCAATTGCGTGCCAAAGAAAGAAGTGGTTTTGTGCTGTCCTAACTTTCTTTTTTAGTGAAAATCTCTGATACCTGCGCTACTTACTCCCACTGTTACTAAGTTGGTTTGCTCCCGTTTTGCAGATGAGGTCACTACAATGCCGAGGGAAAATGACAAAACACATCAGATGGCTTTCAGGCACCATCCCTCATTTCCATTCTCACTGCAATCCAGTGAACACATCTTAGAGATGAGGACATTGAGGCCCAGAGAGGACACGTGAGTGGCCTAAGGTCACACAGCAAGTTTGAAGCAAGACTCACTCAGGCAGAGAAGCTGGGTCCACACTGAGGAATGTCCCCACCTCCTAGGCCCTCCCTTCTCCAGGTCACAGACCTGGCGCCTGGGTGCCGCTCTCAGACATTTGGCTTCAGGTCGCAGGGAACCTTCATTTCCTGAAAGCTCTGTTCTGGTGTTTAAAATGGCAACGGATTCTCAAGTTGAATTCGTTTCACCTTCAGGTGGAATCAGAAAGGTGTCTCCAGCTGAAAAGATTACGTCTGTGTGTGCAGACCTGCCGACTAGCTCAGCTCTCGCTCTCTTGTGTACACGGGAGGCCTCGAGCCACACACGTGTCTGGGATGATGCCGGGCTTCAGTCTGGAGACTTCTGCACCCCTTGCTGTGTGTCTTCCCACCTGCATGCGAGAGGACATGCACAGGGAACCCTTGAAAGTTGTGCTGATTTTAGGGAAAGCAAGGCAGCAGGGTGGACAGGGACACTGAGGGTGGGGGCTGGGCGCTGTCGCGGCTCTGGGAGAGGCACCGGAGTCATGGGGCCGAGGGGGAGCCCAAGTGCTCAGGCCTGTCTGCCACGGGCTTGCTGGCCGCCCAGGAAGCCCTCCCTTTTCTGGATCGCAGTTTCGCCACCTGTGATATAAAGCGGATGGCCTATATCTGTGCTTCTGCAGGTTTTTTCCTCTTTCCAATAGTGAAAACTTTTTTTAGAAGAAATCTTACCTGAGAGCCTGGTGTAGAAAAGAATTTAAAGCATGGCTGCTCCCTGTAAAGGTGGGAGAAGGAGCTCCTGGGAGAAGCTGGCGGCAAACCAGCTGCCTCTGCAGTTCCTGAGGTCCCTCCTGGGGCCTGTAGGGAGGAAGGGTCAGCAAGGCTGGGCCCAGATAAAAAGGGCTACAGAGGCTGACCCACCAAGGACCTTGGGTTTCGAGGGACCTGTTAGCATGCCTAAGACCAGTGCTTCCCAAACGGGGGTTTGATGGACCCAAGAATTTTTTTTTTTTTTTTTTTTTTTGAGACAGAGTCTCGCTCTGTTGCCCAGGCAAGAGTGCCATGGTGTCAGCCTAGCTCACAGCAACCCCAAACTCCTGGGTTCAAGCAATTCTTCTGCCTCAGCCTCCCAGAGTGCTAGGATTACAGGTGTGAGTCACCGCTCCCAGCCTGGGCCCAAGAATTTTACATATTATCTTTTTGTTTTGATTTTTTAGTCTCTTAAAAAATTATTCTACCAACTATAAAGATACTCCTCTTTGGAGTGAAAATGCGCAATTAAAAGACATTTGGTTGTATTTCTTGGATAAATCCTGGGTGTGCTTTAGCAAGAGGCCACAATATTCCTTTTCTTTTAAAGTCGACTGTTCATTACTTATATTTGGGAAACATTGGCTCACCCCATCCCAGAAAAACTACCAAGAGAGCAAATTTTAGTAGAGGGGTGTTTGGTGGAGGAGAACTGCCTGACAGCAGCATTGCACTGCGGGGTACGTGCAGGAAAACCCAGGCTACAAATTGGTATGTACATCTGGGCCCATTCCTATGAGATACAAAAACCAAGCGAAACATCTGTAACCATGGGTGTCTATGCATTTTTTAATGCTTATAAGTATATATATCTCAAAGTGTTAATAGTACTTCGAGTGGTAGAATTACAGGTGATTTTTATTGTCTTCTTTTTTCCAATTCATTAAACTCCTTTGGTCTTAGGGAACTCCATTTGGCGAATTACCCCTCCTTCGCTCTAGGTCATAAACTTCTGGCTCTGAAAAGTTGATGCTCCTTTCAAGGTGCTGGATACAGCCCCAAAGACCTCTCTATTTGGACTTCAAAATGATTGTTTAAATCGGATTCGACTGCCAATACAAGAACTCCCATAAAAATCTGGTTCTCTGGTTCTCTGCATCTCCCGATATCATCTCTGGGCCCACATCCCCGTGTGACCCCTACTGAGTTTGCGGGTTTCCATCTGGCCCGTTTCTTACATGTCCCTTAGCTGCCTGCACTGGGCGCATGGGAGCCCTGTGTCTGCTCTCGAGATGCCAGCCCTCCAACCTGGGGACCCCTTAAGCATCCCATAGCGACTGCTCCCCCCTGTGAGCTGGGGTGGGCATTTAACTTACCGGAGGCCCAGGATGCTCAAAAAATTTCCTCATAGGACAGGTTTAGGGAGACAGTTGGGTTGGAAGGGAAGGCTCTGAGACCCTGTTTGCACCGCACTTTATATAAAATGGATGGGGGGAAATCATGGAGCAGTCAGGTGGAGCGTCCTCTGACTCCATCCTCATTAATTACTGAATATTAGATTTAAAACATCAGCGAGGTGTTGGTATCTTTCCTTGGCAGTTCGTGTTTCTGAAAAGGCCAAATGGAAAACAGTCTACCATTTTTCTCTCTAAATGAAGCTCACGGAACACTAGGAGGGAATTGCGTGCAGGGCGATTGGAGGCCCTGACAGTGATTGAGTAGCAGAAATGGGATTTGAAGTGTTATGCGTGGGAGGAAGTGTCTCTAGTAGATGTAAATTGGGGAGACAGGGTCTCCTTGGGGGCTCCGAGGCTGATGCCATTTTTCCTGGCTTAGAGTAAAAACAACAATACTAATAACCACTGCAGCCAACAGCTAACTGATGCTCAGTCTGTCTCAATCACCGGGCTTGCTGAGCACTCTGCCCATATCATCTTACATCATCCTAACACCCTGCGATAGAGGGTTCCTGTTATTTTCCACACTCTTCTAACGAGGAAACTGAAGCTTAGGGAAATTTAAGTATAATAGCTTGGCAGGAAAGGTAGACATTCCACCCAAGTCTGCTTGATTTCAGAGCCTCACTCGTAAACACTGTGCTATACTCTCACTTTTACTCTGTGTCCCCTTTCATTTTTACTACTGTTAATAATGATGATATCCCCACCCTTTGCTTTTTCGGTTTTTTTTTTTTAGAGGCTCCGTCTCGCTCTGTCGCCCAGGCTAGAGTGCAGTGGTGCAGTCCTAGCTCTCACTCCTGGACTCAAGTGATCCTCCCGCCTCAGCCTCCCAAGTAGCTGGGACTACAGGTGTACGCCACCACGTCTGGCTAATTGTTTTTCTTTTTTAAAAAAAATACACAGTGTGCACATCAGCTAATTTTTAAAAATCTTTTGTAGAGGTGAAGTCTCACTGTGTTGCCCAGGCTGGTCTCAAACTCCTGGGTTCAAGCGATCCTCCTGCCTCAGCCTCCCAAAATGTTGGGATTACAGACGTGAGCCACCACACCCAGCTGGCATCTATAAACATCCTTCTGTACAAACATCCTGCCTGGAAAGCAGGAAAGGGATTACCATCCCCATTTAACAGGCAAGACACTGAGGCCCAGAGAGGGAAAGTGACTTTTGTGGGGCCACACAGCGAGTCCTCATACCAGCTCCTCAGAGCATTCTCTGACCCTCTCCCCTGCTGATCCTGGCAGCCCCCTCAAACAGCCACAGTCCTTCAGAACTCGTTTTCACAAACCGCTGCCCCACTGGATTTGCCTTCCTCAGAGCTTTGTGTTGTGTTTTTTTCCTCCTGTTTTTTTTGCCTGGGTGTGTATGAGCCTTGCCACAAGAGCCTTATTAATCATTCGGAGTTGAAGGTTACCAAGAAAAATATGCCAGAGCGTGACAGGCCATTAGTATTTGTGTTGTAAGGAAACCAGTAATCATCTTAATTGGTGCACACTTTGGAGCAGAGCGGGGCTCTCTTCTGAAAGGCTGTCTCCTCCTTCACATACCATTACTGCTGCCATGAACGCACCTTCCTCGCCAGCACCGGCCACGGAGGCAGCTTTTACCACTGGAGCTGCGTTTCGAACCCCTAATGTCCTGGGCCATCCAAGTTAAATAAGCCCTCTTCGCTCACACCAGCAGGGCACGAGAGTTTGACCCTGGAGAGATTTATGTGGTTGGTAGGGCAGTCCTGTGTCTGGCCCCCTGGGTAATTCGTGCCCACCCCTGTGGTTTTGATGGTGACCAGACGTGCCTCCGAAAACACAGGTGGCCCTGGAGACCCAGAGGGAGGAGAGTGAGGTCTGCCTCCTGCTTCCCAGCCTTAATCAGTGACCTTCACCCAAATGCTAACTGGGCTTTTTTTTCTTTCTCTCTTTTTATTTTATTTATTTATTTATTGGATACAGAGTCTCACTCTGTTGTCTGGGCTAGAGTGCCGTGGCACCATCGTAGTTCACAGCAACGTCAAACTGCTGGGCTCAAGCAATCCTCCTGCCTCAGCTTCCCGAGTAGCTGGGACTACAGGCATGCACCACCATGCCCAGCTAATTTTTCCTGTATATTTTTAGTTGTCCAGCTAATTTCTTTCTATTTTTAGTAGAGACGGGGTCTCGCTCTTGCTGAGGCTGGTCTCAAATTCCTGAGCTCAAACAATCCACCTGCCTCGGCCTCCCAGAATGGTAGGATTACAGGCGTGAGCTACTGCGCCCAGCCCTTTCTCTCTTTTTAAAAAAATACTTGCTTCCCTTTTTAAAATTGGAAGTCCTTTCTTTCTCCATGTGCCTAGCCCCACAACCCCCCAAGATTCTTGGGTGGCAGGGCATGGCTCCGTCTTTGAGACACACATCCTTTTGTGTGTCACTCCAAGCCAAGATTTTTTCCAATTCTACTTTATCTAATTTGCATTATAAAAATAGTAGTTATTTTTCTAAATATCTTATTTTATTAAATAAATAAACCATTCAAAATATACCTTGTCTCCTCACTCCACCCCACCGTCCTCCCCAAGATTTCACCATCCTAAACAAAAACTGCTGGTGGGCCTAAAATTGGGAAAACCACTTCAGAAGGCAATTTGGAATGTCAAAAAAAAATCTAATGTGCATATTCTACAATCTAGGAATCCCACTTCTCAAGTGTCTACTGCAGAGAAATATTCACTGTTTATGCCATGAGCATATATAAGGATGCTCTCTGCGGCGCTGTTTATAATAATGCCAAATTAGAAGCAACCTAAATATTCATCCGAAGGGGAATAAACTATGATTTTTCTCTAATGTGGAAAATGATATAGGTGATGCTAAAAACAATGCACTGGATCTAAATGACATAAGCTGAGCTCTAAGATGTATTACAAAGTAAAGAAAAAGCAAGTTGCAGAACCCATTGTGTAAATGCTGCACAGAAAAAAACCAATACTTTGTGTTTTCAACATGTATGGATATGTGTGTGTAAACATACAGAAAAGGACTTGGAAGGATACACTCCAAACTGCCAACAGTGGTATCTATGAAACAGGGGAGTGAACCCAGATTAAAGATCATGGCCAAAAGAAACTTTACCTTCTCTTATATTTGTAACATTATATTTCTTTTTATAAGGAGAATATATTTATCTATTTCTCACTTAATTAAAAACTAGTACTGTCTTGAAGAAAAGAAGGTGGTTGATGCAATAATTTGTTTCCCTCAAGGTTTTAGAGATTTAACTTGTTCTCCCTTCCAGGGGGAGATTTGTGTCTTAATCCAGTATAGGTTAAATGTTTGTTTCTTGGCAAAGCCTATAGTTGATATTCATGCATACTTCAGAAATGCACCCTTTTAATTGAAAGAAATTGCAAATTACTTCTTCATTGTTTAACAAGATTTGTTGTTAATGAGAAGACACCAGACTCTAATTCCCTGCATATTAGGCTGTTTTAGGATTCTATACCTTTGTTTGGGTTGTTCTTTCTGCCTAGAATGTCCGCCCTGATGAAATTCATCAAAATTCTACTTAGGTGACCTCCACCCCTCCCTAAAATTAATCTATTCCTAGAGTGCTACAAGTAACACATGCTCATTTTGGGAATGGCTGTGCCACTCTTTGTACATACTGCCACTGTTAAAGGAAAGTACAGTGGTTAGTAGCAGAGGCTCTGGAGTCAAACCAGTGTTCAGGTTCCTGCACTGCCACCTACTAGCAATGATAAGACCCTCCCATGCTCTAAGCCTCTGTTTTCTCATCTCTGAAATGGCAATGACAGTCCCACCTTGTAGGGTCATCGTGGACATTAAATGAGATAATACTCTGCACCATGTGTAGTGCAGAGTACATTCTCATATGTGTCAGCTGTTCATGTTGTTCTTGGAGCAGAAATGCCTTCCTCAACACACCTGAGGCCTGAGCTTGGTTCTCTGGGTTTCTGATACTATTCCTGACAAATACTGGTGGCTCAGTTTTTAATATTGTGCAATAAGGAAAGAGGAAGACTGACCTTCTGGACCATGGCCTGACCGTTTCTCCATCATTTGAGTCTTTTCTATGATTTGCATAATAAGTTCCAACTCTGAATTCTTCCAGTGATGAACAACTCACTGTCTTATGAGATATCCCCTTTCTTAGCCAGATGGCTCTTATTGTCAGAAAGTTCTTTCCTTACACAGAGCTGAAGTCCACAGCTCTTTGCAAAGTTTGTCTTCTGGTTCTAATCCTGCCTTCTGGAGGCAGACAGCATGGTGTCAGGGACAAGGCAGGAGCTACAGAATCAGAGCGCCTAGCCTTCGAACCTACCAGTTGTCCACTTTGGACAAAGACTTCTACCTCTCCCACCCTTGGTCTTCGTGTCTGCCAAAATGGGACTGCCTCCCTCACTGAGATTGATTCGAGGATCAAGTGAGATAATGAAAAAAGAAAAAAGGACGTGTGAGATCTACGTGCACTGATGTAGATGACTATGGTATATTGTTACCTGGAAAAAAGCAGATTTCAGAAGAAATAAATAAGCATAAAACCCTGGGAAATTGGGCGAGAAATACAGCAAACTATTTAGAGTGGCCAGTGGGTGTGACTAGCATAGCTTATCGTGTAGATGTCACATTCTATCATGATGGTTAGAGCCTTTTTTTTTACAAAGATGGATCACATTTAGGATCACAAAAAAATAGAAAAGACATTTCTATTTGAAAAAGAAAAAGATGAAATATCCACTTGTATCAATTGCAGTGTTGTTTTCCCTGCAGGATGTCTGAATCTTCAAGGCATATCCTAACAGGATTTTGTGCCAGCGTAATATCTACAAGAAATGGCCTTAAACATCTCACAACAACAAAAACAAATCAGTGACTGCTTTAAGTCCTGGCTGATCTGCCTCAGGGCCTTTGCATCTGCTGCCTGCTCCGTAGCAACTTGTGATCAGTTTGTGTTGTGTTTGTGGATGATCATACCTGAAACACAACCATCTCACAAACAGGCTTGGATGTGAAGGGCAGAGACAGACCCTTTTGCTAAAGGGGGCTTGATGTTTAAGGGGAACTTTATGATAAAGATACTGCTGGGAAGATGAGTTTTGCTTTCCAACACCACCTCCTATGTTTGGAGACTCCCAACAGAATACCTGGGTGTCACGGGCTCCCTAACACGTTTTCCATCTTCCCTTGGGTGACATGTTGAGCTCTCTGGAAGCACATTGTGTGCACGGATTTTAACAAATGAAAGCAGCAAATGACAAGGAAAATATATCAAATCAGGATCGTTCCCCAAACATCTGTGAGCCCCTACCGCGTGCCAGGTACTGCGAGGGAAATATTAAGACACTGACTGCCACACACACAAAAAACCAGAGACTTTTCCTTGGGGCTACAGTCTTTTATTACAAAAATAGAATAAAAACTTGGAGTGTAATTTCAAGGTAAAAATAAATGGAAAAATGAAACTTACTGACTTCTAATTTAATCCACATTTTTAGAATTGAATTGTCAATATTAATTGTAACAATAAGAACATCAACAAGTAAAATTTTATATATGCTTCACGTGGCCCCGGGGTCAAAACTAGAGTGAGTGAAATACAACTCTCATGGGTGTTACTAGATCACTCTGGGTCCTGCCCTGAGGAAGCTTGTGCCAGGCAGCAAAGATGCAAGGCCCGAGCCCGAACATGTAGATGCTGCTTCAGGAGCACTTTGCACTGAGCCTGGAGGGAAGAATAGGATTCCCTGGGACAGAGAAGCAGAGAACGATGCTCTGAGCTGAGGGGTTTGCAGGAGTAAAGGAGCAAAGGCAAGGACATTAGTCCAGTGGTGTCTGCAGAGAGTGGATCAGGGACTGGGTTGAGATGGGAGCTGAGTCTGCAAAGGTCAGCTCTGGCCATTGCTGAGGGACCTAAAATGTCACCCCATGACATCAGGACACCTGCGCTGTAGCAACAGTGTAGAAGGTGTAAGAGGGGAGGGATTAGAGGCCAGAAGAGCTGTGTACACCAGATTAACCCCCATGTGGACATTTCTGTAAGCAGCTGAAGATCCCACGGTTCCTGCTCTGGTGCTAACCCATGCAGAAGCAGAGAACCTCCCTGAATGGGAGGTTTCCAAATATCCAGTGTTGGGTTGGGTTGGGGTTTGTTGTTTCATTTGTTTGGAGCTTTTTTGCGGTGGGAGAAAGGGGTCGAGGTGGTTGGAAGAGGTGGTAAGGAAAGTTCTGACATATGCTCAGCTTTCTCTTCCTGTCCACTGAGCAGGGAAATTTCCCCCAGTGGAACACTTTTGCCCTTTAACAAATAGGAAACTGACAAGCCCACACTGTTGCTGAAGTGGAAGAATTTTTTTTTTCTTTTTTAATAACACCTTAAACGATGGACGTGGAAGCCGGCGTCCTAAATGAAACACATGTTGCTCTCTGACACCTGACAGCCTGACATAATTTAAGAGCAGCTACCAAGAACCCCCAACTGGGATTGCCCATGAATCTGCTCCCCTGGATGGGCTCCAGCGGGGTGAGAAAGTGGAAGTGGGCTGAGTCCAAGGGGGCCCAGGCTTCTCTTCTCGTTCGTAGCTGATTGGTGGGGAGTCACTTTCAGAAAGCAGGGGAGGCTGTAATTAACTTGATAAGGGTGGTTTCTGGAGTGTGTTTATTCGTCCTCTGATTATTAAACAGATTTATGGCCCTGCCCACCGCTGAAAAGGGACCAAGGCATTTTGTGGAAATTAAAAGTGCAGACAAGGCTGCCTGTTTGGATAATAGCATCTCTTTTTCTAATAGATTACTCATCTTCTACAAAATAGGAGAGAGGAGTTAATTTGTGTGATGAAGTGCTTTCTATTTTGGGGAGCTGGCTAGTGGATATGATTGCTTGAGGAAGGAGAGTAATTCATTCTTAAAATCACCAAAGGCATGTTCAGGCCAAATGCCTGCACCCCGAGGAGTCGGGTGATTTGTAACGTGATGCCACAGAACAGAGGGAATCGTGGTTTCAAAGCAAGTGTTTGGGGAATGTGTACAGCCTGTCTTTGGGTTGTAGGTCCTTCCAACCATTCATTCTCAGAAAAGTGCCAGAGAAATAAACTTAGCCTGTTAATCTCAGCCTTCAGACCAGGAGGCCCCTGGTTGTCAAGGGATGGTGAAAAGAGACAGACCTGGGCTTGAGTTCCAGAGAAACCACCATGAGCTGTGTGACCCTGAGCAGAGACTTAGAGTCCCCTGAAAGAATCCACGTGCACAGAAGCATCAAGGAGGACTTTAGACTCAACTGAACACGTGATGGAAGGGACAGAGGAGGGGTTTTATATCACGTACTCCATAGCAGCCCTTTCTGTAGACATTCCTGCTCTCCCAAGGCCTCCCAGGCCCCACGGCTGGGGGCTGTCTGCTCTCTCGTCTTCCTTCCAGACGACACCCAGCCTTACTGGTTCTCCTCATCCTTAAATTTCCCCCCAGAATTTATTTTGTTACTAGAACACGTCCATTAGCATATCACTCCCTCCTCCTCCCCTGTCGTCAGCTACCTCCCGAGCGGCTTACAGACAATACAATATTCTCTCCAAGGTGAAGTACAGTGAAAGGAATGGTCTCCAGCTCTTTGCTGTCCCCTCCCCAGGTGAGCCACTGTGCTGGCCTGTCCAGGAAAAAGTGTATATCAAGGGAACATGGTGCTTCTTTTGGTTGAAACTCCACCAGGCATTGTTTGCAGTTTTGGAAAATCACGTCGTCAATAGCAGAGCACCTTCGAGTACTTGAGCCGCCAGCCCAGCCCAGCCGCGCCTGTCTGTTGGGTAAAATAATCTGTATTTCAGTGGATGACACAAGTCCAAGCATTTGGCTACTTCTCTGCCTTCTTGTGGTCAGCCTAGGCATTGACATACTGAAACACGTATTGTTTTGTTGTTTCTCCTTGACATCATCGTTAGGGCATTATTAGAATTTTTGGAAAATGGGTGTTAGGTTATGCTATTTATGAATTTTATTTTAAGATATTAAAAGATGCCATATGAAACAACTTTTATGTACATGGGGCATTGAGTCAGGGAGGGTTGAAAACCCCTGAATTCGAGGGTGAGTCAGCCAGATGCTGGGGCTATGTTGGTCTTTGACAAGGGTTTGGGCCCAGTTCCCTCAGACCTGCTCCACCCTTGATGTCTTCCAGCCGCCGAGACAATAGGCCCCGAGGTGCTGAAAGCTCCAATATGCACATTTTCCCAGCAGCTCCTATGGTGATAGGAAAAACCCCTGAAATGTACTCTCTGGAGTCTTTGACAGAAAGAAATTGGCCTTTTGGGAGTAACAACTTTCTCCACCCACTGGTGTTTCAGAGATCTCAAATCAATAGGAAATAATTCTGGTAATGACCTAGTGAGGTAAGCAGTGCGATGACAGTCCTGTTTATGGAACCCTGGGTACATTTGTGTGCATTCACAGAAGCCCAGTAATAATAGCAATAGCAACAATGGGGTGCCGTGCAGAGAGCACTACCCTGGGGGCCAGGGCCGTGGCAGAGGACCACCTGTCTCAGGATCGAGTGGGGCGTCTTTTAACACTGTGGGTTCCAGACTGTGCCCTAGGCCAGGTTTTTTTCTGATTATAGGGGTAGACCTGTTGGAAGGTCATGAAATCGGTTTGCAGGGTCATCATGCCCAACTTGTTAACCAAAACGGAACACAAGACGATAGAATAGAAAAAATATATATTCCAGTGTCCGACACCTTGTGTTTCTGTTGTATTAATACATGCGTGTATATATCTGCATGAGTGTGTGTTCCAGGTCATGATGTAAAATGTATTTCTATGACTCAGTGCAAAGTCACTGGGGACAGCCGCTGTCCCCAGACGTATAGAGTCAGAATCTATGAGACTGTCTCAGCATCTGCGTGAACGGTTTCTCTCAGGATTCCTAGGGCCGAGGTTTGAGAACCCCGTGGGCTGCGGGCCCTGGCAGGGGGTGTATTCATTTGTCAGATCTTTGCTCACTTGAAGGTGAGGGGAGGGAAACGGGGAGGCCAGGCCAGGTGGGGACCAGCGTGAGGCTGAGGGCTGTGCTGGGGATTAGGAGGAGGGAGGGGAGGGGGTCTGAGCCAGCACCCACTGCCCTCACAGTTTTGCTGGGGGTGAACAGCAAGTAGTCGTGGATTCCTTAAAGAACTTCAGTCTTTCCATTATTCTGACAGGAAATATGGGGTTCTATTTTTCATCATTTAAAGATGATTGAAGTGGTCCAGGTTGATTTCTCTGAGCTCACCTTTTGCACTGTGTTACATCAGCGATTCTCAAACTTTTGGCACGAAGGAGAATCACTTGGAGGGCTGGTTAAAGTCCAGATCAATGGGCCCCACCGATCTGATTCAGAAGGCCCGAGGTGAGGCCTAAGAATTGGCATTTCTGGTAACATCCCAGATGATGCTGATGCATCTGGTCTGGGACCATGCTTTGAAAACCAGTGTGTAAGATCAACAGAAAGGAATGTACCCAGCACAGTTCCTGACACGCAGCAGGAGCTCAGTAAATGCTTTCTTGATTAAACCGAATTCTCCTTGGCAGAAATGCCCTCACTGAAGTACAGTTGGCTCACTACTTTCAGCAGTGCGGGAGATGGCTGGTTGACATTGAATCGAATGCTGTAAATGGGTGAATTGTATGATCTGTGAATGATAGCTCAGTAAAGCCGTTATCAAAAAGAAGAGGGGGAGGAGGCAAAAGGAAGGGAAAGGGAAGAGGAGGAAAGAAATGGTTGGCTCTCCAGAGCCACACAGCAAACGTGTCTGCTACACCGTAGATTGTCTTATGAGTGGACTCTGTCAAAGGAGGATGAAGAAGGTCTTTTAGCTGAACTCTGAGGTTCCTTTCAGCTCTGCCACTCTCTGAAATTCCTCCTGAGACTCTGAGCCATGAAAAGTGTCTTTCCTGAAGGGCTGGTCTGTTTCCCTTTTCCAAACAGTAAATGATGCTTAAATGCCTGTGCATTTCACTTGCCAAAACCCGTCCTGGTGTAATTATAGCTCTCCTTCTTGACCTCTCATTTAAATTTTCCTATTTATATTTACCTACCTATGAGTTTTTCAAGCAAGTGAAAGCCCTGGACATCCCAGAGGACTGGGGTTGGAAACCGGTACCTTCCAGGCAGGATGGAGAGACCGGGGGCGTTGGGAGGTGGTACAGTTGCATGGGTAACAGTGCCAGCTTTGGAATCGGAAACACCTAGCATGACTCCTGGCTGTCACCTACCAGCTGTCTGAACACAGGTTCGCATAGAACTTTTCTGAGCCTCAGTTTCCCTTCGTCTAAGATAGGAGTGTTAACAGTGCCTGCCTACTAGAGTTGTCATGGGAGTGAAATGAGACACTGTGTGTGTCAGCACGTAACACGGGGCCTAGGCACACGGTAAGCACCTGACAGAAATCGTGACAATGACAATCATAATAAAAGTGAGGGACCACCTTATTTTAAAATTCTCGCTTTGGCTAGAAACACCTGAGGGTCACAGCAGGATAAAGGGTGATGCATTTGATGGCCGTGTGCCCTCCCTTGTCTCCAAATGGATTGTGGGTGCTTTAGAATACACTAAGACTTACGAGCGAATAAATTTGTCCCAAGAATCAAGGAAACAGATGAACTACAACCATGTAATAGCCAGAAGCCCAGCAGAACCAAGACAAGACAAGACCCAGAACGCCTGCAGGCCAGAAGCCAGCCCACGTGCGCCGAGGGCAGCCTCCCCGGCCTGTGCGTTGTTAGCAGCTCCTGGGGCCAGAGAGCCAGCTCTAGGGATGACGTGGGCTTATCTGGTTGGTGACCGGCTCCCCACTTCCCTTCTGCTCCTTCTCCTTCTCTTCCTTCCTGGGCCTATCTGTGGTGCTTAGGGTCACCCCACCTGAGGGCAAGGCAGCTGGGGCGGTTGTCCACCAACACTGCAGTCGTGGCAGAGTGGCAGATGCTGGCAGGTAGAAGGCAGGCAGGCAGGGGGAAAGCAAACCCCAAGGGGGTGTGGGGGGGCACCAGGTGCATGGGTCTGGCAGCTCTCTGATAAGCAGGTCTAACACCTGCTCAATGCCTTACAGTGATGGGGGCTCACCTCCTTCAGAATGAGCCTCAGGCCCTGTTGGATGGCTCTGACTCATCACTAAATTAGGGGTAATAAGGGCAAAAACAATTCTGTATTGTTTTACCATCAGGGCAGCCCCTGGAATAGGAGTGATGAGTATGTGGGCTGCTGTCTCCCTGCCACATCAGATGCTGAAATATTCCTTCTCAGTCCTGGCATTTTTATGCTGAGCCAGGATAGAGCCTTAGAATCTTTTTAACACAAATTTAGGTATACATTCCAAACCCATCAGGATAGGCACTTGAATGAAGCCAGTTTGCCATTCCTGCCCTAGGGCTTATGAAGCTGGGAAAATCCCTGAACTGAGTTATAGCCCTACCATGTCATAGACTCACTATGTGGTTCTAGGTAAGACCTTTAACTTCTCTGGCTCTCCCTCCTCCATGCTGGGTAGAATGAAGGGACTGAGTGAGGCAGAGATGGGATTTGGAGCAGTAGGAAGAGCCTGCTCTTTTACAATCAGGCAAGATGAGTCTTAGACCTTGGCTTCATCATTTCTAAACTATGTTCCTTGGGCAGGTGACATCACCCACTCTGAGGGTTGGTATCTTCTTCTATAAAATGGAGCCGTGATACCTAGTTTATCATGTTCTTGTAGCTGTCAGCTATATATGAAATAGGAAGCTCCGTGTGACAGCAGGGACTCAGGGATTGTTCCCTGCTATTACCATCATAACCATCATCATCTTCATTTACAGTCCCTTCCAGCTCTAAAAGTCTGTGACTTTGGTTTAGAATGTCCTCATTCAAGAAGACAGTGTGGTAAAATAAGACAACAGTTCTGATTTTGTGTAATGCACTTTCTAATAAGGACAGGAAGAGCATAATTGCCCCTAAATAATTGCTCCAACTTTACCACAAGCCGTCAAAAGGCCTTAATTGGTCAATCTGTAATGACTGTGGCCATCTGCGTTCAGCATGATTTAGCGACGGGGCTCTGCCCGAGCAGGGCCCTGCATGATTAGAGCCGGACAGGGTGATATTTCTCCTCTGATGGGAGTAGTGGCGTGTGGTATAGGAGATTATCTCATTCTCGTCGTAATGACCTACTAGTTGAACCCAGCCAAGAAGAAGCGGTGGTCACAGACAATGACTATGGATTTTTTTTTTTTTTTTGAAGATACTGTTCCTGCCTGAATAGCAGCATATTTGGAGCATGATCATGCCTCTTGCTATCTTGTCTTGTTGCCCAAGAAAGTCTCTTTTGGAAAGATTTAGTCCCTCAATTAGAGCAAATTGATTTCTGCTTTCTCCAGAGTCACTGTTCCAAAGAGAAGTGGGAAAGGGTGAGGAGAAGCCGTATTAATCTCTGGGCACAAGCAGGAAGAGACCTGGAGTGTTTTTCTAGACTTGTAGCCTGTGCTTGCATGTGTGTAGACCATCTTTTCTCTGTATTTTGATTTCTCCAACCTACAAGATGCCAGGCAACACGACACAAAACACACTTCATCTCCAATAAGTTTCTGGTGACATAAATCAAAGTGAAGAGAGCAGTATTTCCCTAAGTGTGCAGCACAAAAGTGATTTTAAGCAGTCCCTAAAATGACTTCAGGAGGGTCAGAGACTTTGCACTAAGCGACACTGGACCACGGAGACAGAGAGCCTTCTCTTTTCAGTTCTCTTGCCTCTGTCCTGATTACCTAAATGCAGCATGTCAGCTGGTTTTCCAGAGCTCCCTTCTCGATCAAAGGAGAGCAGACCTTAAGCTCACAGTCTTGGGGAGGCAGGAGTATCTGACAAATATCTGACATTGTTTTATTTTTACTTATTGGGTATTTTTATTAGCTCTTCCTTGTAAATGATACCAATTTTCCATTTATGGTAAGTGTTTAAAGTTTCCTCTTATAATAAATTTAATTTACAAAAGTGAGTTGATTTAAAAATAATTTTAAAAAAAACCAGCCAGGTGCCACGGCTCACACCTATAATCCTAGCATTCTGGGAGGCTGAGGCGGGAGGATCGCTTGAGGTCAGGAGGTAAGAAATTCGAGACCAGCCTGAGCAGAAGCGAGACCCCATCTCTACTAAAACTAGAAAAAATTAACCAGCTGTGGAGATGTGTGCCTGTAGTCCCAGCTACTCGGGAGGCTGAGGTGGGAGGATCGCTTGAGCCCAGGAGTTTGAGGTTGCTGTGAGCTAGGCTGATGCCACGGCACTCTAGCTGTGCAACAGGAGTGAGACTTTGTCTCAAAAATAAATTAAATTAAATGTAAAAAACTAAGCAAATTGTAGTAAAGAAGGTGGATGTCACAAAAGTAATGACGGTAGTGTACGATTGTCAGAGGCTGGGGAAACACAACCGGAAGGGGAAGCTATCATGTTACCATGTTTCCCCAGCAGACCCAGTGATTTACTGACTATATGTTTTATGTTTACACCTTTAGTTTCTTTTTCTTACCAATTGCACTGGCTAGGAATTCTAGTACAATATTGAATAGAAGCTGTGAAAGTGTATAGCCTTTCTCCTGATCATACAAAGAAGACATTCAATATTTTATCATTAATTATGATGTAAACTATAGGTTTCTTTTGTAGCCATTCTGGAGTCTTTAAAAAGGACTCTAACCCTGATTAAAATCAAGACACCAACAATAAGGCTGGGACTTTACTAGAAAAAAGCTGTCTTTGGTATTTATTCAAAACAGCTTTTCTGGGCCCAGAGCAGAAGTCCAACCCACACTAGAATACGCAAGGAGAGGAGTTTGTTGCCATATGTGATGAGGCCATCGAGGAGTCTACTTGCATCAGGCACAGGGGGGTCTGGGGAATCAAAATGTCATCAGGACAATGTTGCTGTCTCTTGACTCTCATTATTACACATTGGCCTCAGTTTCAGCAGATTCTCCCTGCCATGTCTTATCACCTCATTTTGCCAAAGATGTCACCAGCAGCTCCAGACTTATGGCCAACCAACTAGCAACTCTAGTAAAAAGGAAGGGCCTCATTTTTCAATAGTTCCGAAAAACATTCTCAGGACTCATTCTCTGGACCAACTCAGGTCACATGGACATCCCTGAGCCAGTCACTGTGGCTGAGGGAATGGAATGCCCTGATTGGTCAGGCCTGCGGCACAGGCTCCTCCCCTGAACCAGGACGTGGGATCAACCCCACCCAAGCCTGATGGACTGAGAAGGGGAGCGGTGGTTAAAATCAAGATGTTGTTACCGGAGAGTGAGGGAATGGGTCCCCACCGGGCATAAACCACACGTGTCCACACCCTTGGACAGAAGAGCTCTCTGTGTCCCAGGTCTGAACATTATCCCTGGACCTCTTTGAGCCTTAATTTCCCCATCTGTAGTGCCAGGTGGTGATCCCTGCCCTCGTGGCCCTGTCTGAAAGGTCCAGTGAGGCAGTGTACAGGGAAGCCGTGTCTAGACTGTAAAGTGCAGTGCACACGTAAGGGAGGAATCTTAACAATGATTACTAAGCAACTGTTCTTCCCCATCTCTCCTCTCCTGTCTCCCACACAGAGCACCTGAAGAAGCCACTTGAAGACTACATGGCTCTTTTCCCCAGTGTGAGGATTCTGCGAACCAAGAAACGGGAAGGGCTGATCAGGACCCGAATGCTGGGGGCCTCCGTGGCAACCGGGGATGTCATCACGTTCTTGGATTCACACTGTGAAGCCAATGTCAACTGGCTTCCCCCCTTGCTTGGTAAGGGGGCCCCTCCCACTTCAAGGGAGGCGGCCTGGAAGGAGGCAGCCGCCACCAGCCCCAGTCCGCCACGGGGAGTCACTCACAAGGGTTCCCTTGCCTGCTTGAGACGCACCCAGCACGGCGCCAGGCGCCCTGAGGGATCCAGAGTCCAGGCGTGCTCAAAGAGACCTTTAAAATCCAGCCAGTCCTGTCCCTTCATTCACACACAAGGACGCTGAGACTCAGAGAAGGGAAGTGATGTGCCCAGAGTCACACACCACTTTAGTGTCCAGGGACGTGACTGCTTCCCTCAGATGACTTCAAGTTCTATTGGAAAGCGAGCCAAGGCTGTCTGCTGTTAAGAGCCGAGCTGCGGGAGGGCATCGTGTCGGCTTGGAACAGTTGCCATTTACTGCACTGCCACTGCGAGCCAGGCGGGTTATAAGCATCATGTCTGTTCTTCACAAAACCACGCAAGGTCAAAAGTATCCCCTTTCTGTAGTTAAAGAAACTGAGGTTCAGAGATACTGAGTGACTCTCTTGTCCCTTTGGGCTGTAAGTTCAAAGTCACCATCTGTCAGGCTCCAAAGTCTATTCTCTTCCTCAATTCCACACGGCCTCCCTGGATTCACTTCCTCTTAGACAAGAGTTGCTGACAGATACCAGGGAAGGGCTATGGACAGAGGGCAGCATGATCCAGGAGCCACCCCTCATAGCCAGGACAGGCGGGAGACGCGACGATCGGAGGCTGGGCGTGAGGCACCTGGTAGCTGGCTGAAGAAAAAGACCCAAACTTTGAGGAGTTCAGTTTTGATGCAGGCAGTGGGCTGGCGCTGACAGGCGGACGTTGAAGAAGAAATGTCCCATTGAGACTGGGAGTCAGGTGAGGGACAGGGCCAGCGCTGGAAGCAGAGTGGAGAAGAGTTTTCACTCTAGAGAGAAAAATGAGGGCCTCAGGAATGGATGGGGAAGCTGTCCATCACAGAAAGCTTCCGGAGCAAAGTTTAGGGCAAACTGGAGTTTGCATCATCAGCATCATCACCTGAAAGACTTGTTAAAACAAGAGCGTGCTCTCTCCCCGCCCCCCGAATTTCTGATCCAGGAGGCCGGGGTGGGGCCTGACAAGTTGCATTTCTAACCAGCTCTCAGGCAATGCCAGTGCTGCTGGTCCACGGACCACACTTTGAGGAGCACTGGTTAGGGAATGCCACCATGCCAGGGTGAGGACAGAAAGCAAAACCCACCCTGTCAACAGGGCAATCCAGCAAGTCTGCAACTCAGGGCAGCGGGAAACTTCATTATTAGATTCTTCAAAGGTCCGGGATCTTACTGGGCCAGGAAAAGGATATCACCCCGAATTTCTGGGAAACTGTTTATTTAATTAAACCAAGAGATATTCTGCATCTGCCTCTCCTTACTGAAAAGAGAAAAAGAAAAGAAAAAGCCTCCCCATAAATCGCCTAATTTACAGTCCTGCAGGAAGAACCCATTTGTAGGGTCATTCAGAGACTCGTAAAGAGAATGAAGTGGCGAGGCCTGCAGCCTCGCTCGGAGTCTAAATAGCCCTTAACTCTGTTTCTATGGAAATATATGAGGGCAATTTTCATAATCTGCAGACGTTCATGGAAGAAACATCCCCCGTTCTTTTCTTTTTTTTCTTCCTTTTCCAATAGAAATGTGAGCCAGTGGTGTAGATTTGAAAGTCTGTCCCTGCTAATATCAGCAGCTGACGGAGCGCATCGTGGCTTTTGTCTGCGAAGCCATTAACACCTCCATGCATAGCTCACTCTGCCTCCCTCCGAGAGCACACAGTTCTGAGCCCGAAAAGGACTCAGCCCCCCAATGGAAAGCCACTGTTGATATCATTTGCTTCATCATCATCATCATCATCATCATCATTATCATTGTTGTCGTGATGGCTCTATTAGGCCCTTAGTGCTTTAGGCCACATTAACATTTGAATTTGGCCATCACGTGGCGAGGCTGGCAGGCCAGGCATTACTATCCACATTTGGCAGATGAGAAAACCAACAGGCAAGGAGAACTAGGGAGACGCTCAGCCTTCCAACTCCAGCTTCTGAGCTTCCTTCAGTGACCCCGTCACAGAATGTCACCAAGTGCTGATCACGCACCAAGGCTGCAAGAAGCATCTTGGCTCCGATGTCCCGCAGCTCTCACGAGACCCCATGAGCTAGGTGCTGTCTTCCTCCATTTTGTCAGCAAGGAAACCAAGACTCAGAGACATCACGTGATCTTATCCAGGGTTCTACCGCTAATAGGTGACACCACGAGGATTTGAATTTGGGTGTTCCATCCCCAGGTGAGCACAGCACCGGGGAATGCTGTCTTCCAGGCTGCCTTGACCTCATAACGCCCATGATGAGCCAGCAGCCAGAAGAGCACTGTGGCCTCAGCCTCCTTGGAAGTGAAATCCCCTGGATGGCCATGAATAACTAGGAATGCAGATCCTCCTCTAGGTCTTTCCCTGGAGAAGATTCTTAAGCTTCGCTAAGAACCCCCAGGGAGCCTGTCCACAAGGCAAATCCAAGCCAACCCCAGACATTCTGATTCAGGGGGCCTGGGCTCAGGGCAAGCATGGGAGTTTTTTAAACACACCCAGGTGCATCTGGCACTGGTGGCCCTTGGTCTTCACTTGGGGTATACTGCCAACAACAGCCTTTCTCAAGCTTTTTAAGCCATGTGCCTCTATAAGAAATACATCGAACATCTCAATCCAGTACACAAATGCACACAGACATGCAGTGTGACTGAAACGTGTTTCCTGAAAGAGTTATCACCTGTCATGGTATTCCTTACCACCTGGAATGCAGCTTGACATTTAGTATTCTTTTCAGGTTCATTTTACACACACACAAACACACACGCACAATCTCATGACCCACCTCTGGATCATGTCTTGCAAATTAGAAAAAGGCAAAAATGCCGCTTCATGTCCTGAAAGACAGTTGTGCTATAGCTGGATGACGCTTGGGCCCCAGGCAGCTCCTGGCCTGCCCTGGCCCTACCAGGCTCCCCATTCCAAGTCTTGAACTTGACTCTGGGCCCAGAGCAGCCAGGCTCCTCAGCACAGCGACTTGCCCCCCTCCCCATGGCAGACCGTCTGCACCAACAGCTCACTGGCACCCCTGGTGGCAGTCGGGGCTTCGTGGCAGGAGGAAGAAGGAATTCCAAACTGAAGCTGGAATTCTGCTGGTAGGTTGGGTAGAGAGTGAGTTTTATAGAATCAGCTTCTCCAAGGCCTACCCTGTCGCATTCCTGCAGGGCGGTGGCCCACCAGGCTCTTCTTGCATTCAATCTTGGGGAACTCACAACTTCCTGGGACAGTCCATTCCCTCTTCCACCACTCTGACTGCTGGAAAAATTGAACTGAACTCTCCAAAGGAGGGCCACCGACTTCAGCCCAGGGTGCCAGCGAGCTATCAGGGGCAGACAGTCTGCCATGAGGGTGGGTGCTGGGGTGCCTGCTGCCTGGGGTCAAGTTCAGGCCTTGGAATGGGGAGCTTGGCAGGGGTGGAACAGGGAGTCTTCCTAGATGGAAATCAGTCTTTTTCCATAGCAGTGCTGATCATTAACAGGCACTTGTGCTGAGCACTTTCAAGCATTATGGTGTCCAGTCCTCATAACAGCCTACAGGGCAGAGCCTCTTCTTGTCCTGTTTCACAGAGGAGAATACTGGGGTTTGGAGACATTATTTGTGTAGCTGCCTCAAGGCCCCACCGAGGATGGCGGGACTGGGATGGGAGCCCTGGCCCCTCTTGCTCAGAGCTTGCACTCTCCCTTCCTGTCCACAGATTCTCAAACTCGAGTGTTCAGGGACATCACCCAGGGAACATGTTGAAAATGCAAGTAAGCTGCAGACTGCAGCATGCACTTAGCCGCTCCCCCTACCCAGCCTCACCTAACGGGCATCTCTTGGCTTCTTCAGACCGTATCGCTCGGAACCGCAAGACCATTGTGTGCCCCATGATCGACGTGATTGACCACGACGACTTTCGGTACGAGACGCAGGCAGGGGATGCCATGCGGGGCGCCTTTGACTGGGAGATGTACTACAAGCGGATCCCGATCCCTCCGGAACTGCAGAAAGCTGACCCGAGCGACCCATTTGAGTGAGTATGAGCAACCCAGCTCAAGACCCCACCCCAACACGCGTACAACTCAGGACCACCTTCTCCCCCGAAAGTCCAGTGCACAGGGTCCAGCTTCCCGGCCCTGCTCAGTACCAAGTGTCCCCAACCAGAAGCACCACCTCTCCCAGCTCGTCACAGAGCCTCAGCTCATGGACCACCAGGCTGGTCACCTCCACCTTACTCACCTCTGTGCAGTCTGCCAGGATTGCCGGCAGGGCTGAGTACAGCTTCTCATGCCCTTGTTCTCAAACCTGGCACCCAATTGTGACCATCGTCACCACCGGGTGCTGGCACAGTGCTGAGCACATTCCACCCTAATCCAATTTAACCTCCAACAACCATATTATTGGTTCATACCGATACCAAAAATTATTACCCATGTTTTCCAAATGAGGACACCAATGCTCCTAGAAGCTGAGTACCTCGCCCGGGTCACACAGCTAGTAAGTGGGCAAAGGCTAGGAGCAGTACAGGTCTGTCTGCCTCTGCAGCCAGCATTCCCATCATTCTGTTGTACCCTTCAGAATATTAAAGAGGTAACAGCTTGTTTATGGGCGGGTTGGGGGGCATTGGACTCACGGCATCCTACAAGGAACTGTTGATGCAAATGAAGGACTCAGCCCCTTGCCCATGAGGACAGAGGCCCCAGGGGAATGGGGAGCTTGCCCTGAGGAACACAGCGAGTTCATAGCTAAGCCAGAAATAGAAGCCAGCCCCTTTCTGGTGCTCCGAGCTCTGGAAGGGTGTCCTCTTCCGCAGCAGGCTGGCCCTCCCACGGCTGTCGTGTGAGCCGTTCCAGCCCTCCTACCAGAGATGTGGAAAAGATCTTTGGGTACAAAGCCCAAGTCCAGGCTCTCCTGCTGTGTTAGTTTCCTATGGCCACTGCAGTAAATTACCACAAACTTAGTGACTTAAAACAACACAAATTCATTTTCTTAAAATTCTGGAGGTCAGAAGTCTGAGATGAGTCTTCCTGAACTAAAATCACAGTGTCCGCAGGGCTGCCTCCCCTCCGGATGCTCTAGGGGAGAATCCATCTCCTTGCCCTTCCCAGCTTCTAGAGGGTGCTCACGTCTTTGGCTCGTGGCCTCTTCCTCCATCTTTACAGCCAGAAGTGTAGCATCCTCAAATCTCTGTGTCTCTCTGTCTCTCTCTTGCCCTCCCCCGCAACACACACCCCTCTGCTCCCATCACATCTCCTTCTCTGACTCTCCTGCTTCCTTCTTTTACTTATAAGCCCTTGTGATGACACCGATAGCATGTGATCATGCTGGCCTCACCAGGACAACCTCCCCAGGCCAAGATCCTTACCCTTAATCTCATCTGCAAAGTCCCTTTTTTGTGTACAGTAACATATTCATAGGTTCCAGGGACTAGGACCCTGACATCTTTGGGGGGCCACACCTCCCTCCCCACAGTTTAGCCCCCAGTGCACCCCCACTTCTTTGTGCCTTACCCTCCCCTTCTGACAAGCAGGGCTGTTGGCAGCTCAGCCATTTTCATGGGCACAGCACATACCCAGGGGTCCCCAGGGGAGCCCGTGACACTGCAGGCCCCAGGGGAGACTGAGGTGGGCAGAGCTGGGCTTCCCTGAGGACGTGAAAAGTGGCCAGACTGGTGGAGCAGCCTGAGCCATGGGTGGAGGGCAGGAGCAGGTCCCACGTCCGCTGCAGCAGGTCAGATGCCTGTGGTTTCCTCCTGACCTCCTGTATGTGAAACACGGTCAGTCACTGCTGTTAGACCCCTTCCTAGTGCAAAGATATGATTCATGCAGAACCACATCGTGCAGTCAGCCCCCACTCTGCGTGGCCTAAGAGTCACCCCTCAGCTGACTTAAATCCTCGGAGCATGATAGTAATAACAGGAGTGACTACTGATGACATTCAGCCTGCATCTCAAAGCACTTTCTACTGATATCATTGTGCATGATCCTCAAGACGGCGTCCTCAGGAGTGAGTAGAGCTGTCCCCATTTGACCGACGCAGACGCTGCACTTCAGAGAGGAAGCGAGACTCACCCGAGAAGACACGACAGCAGAAGCTGAGGTTGGAATGGGCTGCTCCAGAAAATGGGATCTTCGGGGCAGCCAAGGGGTCATCAGAACGCCCTTTATTGTGCGAACCTTTGCAATAAGCAGACACACTGGCCCTGGATTCGAAAGGTTCTTAAGGATGGGTCTTGGCCTGCCTGTCGTCCTCACTGCATGATAGGAAAGGGTGATCCAGCTCATGCCGCTGGCTGGTAGCAGAGGCCCAGCCAGTGTCCTCTGGGCCTCATCGGGACACTGAAGTGGCAGGCCTCGCCCTAGAGCAGTGGCTGTCAATCCTGGCCGCACAGTGGCATCATCTGGGGAGCTTGTAAACAATGCCAGGCCGCCCTTCAGACTAGGGGGTGGGACCAGACTCCAGGCGTGGGATACGGGCATCATTGTTTGTGAAAGCTCCCAGGTGCTGCTGCTGTGTGGCCAGGGTTGAGCGCCACTGGCCTAGATGCTCTCTGAGGGACTCTCCAGCCTTTGTTTCCCAATTCCTTCCAGAAGTGTCTCTTCTGTATTGTAGCTGGACAAAACCCTGGGGAGCAGCCAATAGAGAAATCCTGGCCGTTTTCTGCACACTTTCCCACCGGGCCCAGCAAGGGGGCAATCTGCAGGCACAGCGTGGTGTAACGATGTTTAAAAGACTTGGGTTTCAATCACAGACCCCAGTTTGAAGCCCGGCTCATCCACTTAGTAACTGCATGCCCTTGAGCAGATTGTGTAGCATTTCTGAATTTCTGATTTCTCCACCGGAAAAGGGGGCTAGTCATAGAGCACTGAAAACTAGAGATAGTGTTGGGAAGGCGAGCGGCACACACTGGACCCTCGGCATTGTCACCGGTATTGCTAAACACAGCAGAAAACAGGACAGGCCTCTCTCTGAGGGCAAAGCCTCCAGTACCCCACATACCTTAAGGTGAAAATCCTGCCTGTTCCTCGCAGCTCCCCGGCCCCTGTCGCTGGCTTCCACGCAGGCTGATTTCCACGTGCAGAGCCGTGGGTTTGGTTTCCCATGAAGCACCAAGTTAGAAACACTCTCGGCCTCTCCAAGCAGTACAATTGCAGCCACAGCCAAAAACCCCAAACCCCACGATCTTCAGAAGACAAAAGGGAGTCGATACTAATGACACCTTATTTTCTTATAGTCCAAGAAACTTTTAGAAATATGCTAGCAATGTAGGACAGGAAGCGTAGCTATACCTCTGCTGTGTCGATGGAGAATCAGGCTCAAAGAGGCTTAATCAAAATCATCCAATATCATGCAAGCCACATATGTAATTTTTTTTAAAAAAAGGTAAACAGTTAAAATTCCTTTTAATAATATATTTTATTTAAACCAGTATATCCAAAATACGATCATTTTAACATGTAACCAACACTTTAAAATTATCGATGAGTTCGTCCGTACTCTTTTCTTCCTACTGAGTCTTGGAGATGCAGAGTGTGTATCTCACGCTCACGGCACATCTCAGTTCAGACCAGTCCCTCTTCGAGTGCTCCGTTGTCACCTGTGGCCAGCGGCCACCATGCTGGGCAGCACAGCGTTAATAATGGTTGAACACTGCATCTCAGTCACACAGAAGAGGGAGGGGGCATTTCTCAGTTTCTAGTCCCCTGTCCTTTTCATGCATCAGTTGCTTCTGGACTGTTCCTTCCTGACAGGAGGCAGCATACTGTATTGGCAAGCGGTGTGGACTGTGGCTCAGATTAGAGATTCAGGTCCCAGCAGTGCTGCTTACTGGCCAAGGGGCCTCGAGCGAGTTCCTGTCTGCGCTCCAGCTTCAGTGAAGCGGGAGTGCGGCTCAGGGGGCCCTGCTGCCGGAGGTCGAGGGAAGGACTGCATTCGTTTTATTAATAAATAGTTCGATACGGCACCTGACATGTTCGAACCCTCAGCCAACATTCAAGGGGCTCCCTGTTTGAAGGGGTCCCCGTCTGCCCCGCAAAGGCTCTTCTGCTACAGGAAGGCTTAGGGGTTAACTGAGGTCTTTTAAATCAGCCCACTTACCACGAGCTTGCAGCTCCCTGGGCCGGGAGTGCTTTGGTTTCAGGGTTTGCAGTTTTCCAGCAGAGCCAGACCAGGACGCAGCCACTCTCTGATAGATTGTCACACAGCAAAGACGGGACGGCCCCTACCAGGTGCCCGCCTTGTGTGAGGCAGCCCCTCAGACTTAGCACGATGCCACGCTGACTCCCTGTTCCCCATGGGTACCACGTGATTTATCATCTCTGCACCCTTGTTTATGTCGTTTTCTCCTCCCGGTCCTTTCCCTCCCCCAGCTACACTTTGCACAGACCCCCTCAAATGCCACGTCCTCTGAGCACCCTCCCTCGCCCCTACTCCCTGCTCACCCCCGAAAGCTGGAAGCAGACAGGCTCCTTTCACGTTCCTACAGTGCTCTGTACCTCCCAGAGGCCCTTACTACCCCCCACCTGACCTTCTGGATCCTTCTGTGCTGAGGTGGCTGCCCCTGAAGGTCTCTGATTTACCTCAATATTGTCGATATTCTTCCAGCACCTGCTCTGCAGCTGGCACTCAGTGAACACACTCAGGAGAGAATGAACGAACGGAGTGAACCTCCTCTCCCAGTTCAACTGAAAGAACAGAGACTGTGGCTCCTTCTGTAAACATCCTAGCAGAACAGATGTCCATGCTGGGCTTGCTAAGTAATAATCCTCAAAGGAGCATGTTTGAAAACACGGACTCCGAGCTCCACCCCCCAGAGATTGTTGCAGAAGGTGTGAGGCAGGGCCCGCAAGCTGGATGTCGTTTCCCCCTCTGAGAGATCCTACAGCGTAGACAGGCTCGGAGAGACCTGACTCAGACCGTTTAGTGGAAGGACTAAAGATACACGTGTATATGATGCAACTAGCAGGCCCATGGGGGAAAATGTGCTGCGATTTCATTTCACAAGTATTCTTAGGTGTTAATCATGTAAAGGAACTTGGGATCCATTTGGTTAAAATGCAGCGCTTGTGAAGGGAAGTAGTAGGCAAAAAAGAGGAGAGCCTGGGGCCTCGCTCAGAAGGGCTTGGGTTCCCTGGGAGACACGTGGGCTGTGTTCACAGGGCAGCATGGACACTGTCACTGAGGAACAGTGTTGTCAGGCTGCACACAGAGCACACGGCCAGGACATCTGCATGGTCACACCACGTTCTTCTTCTCTGACAGGTCTCCCGTGATGGCCGGCGGACTGTTCGCCGTGGATCGGAAGTGGTTCTGGGAGCTGGGCGGGTATGACCCAGGCTTGGAGATCTGGGGAGGGGAGCAGTACGAAATCTCGTTCAAGGTGAGCCGGCTCTTCAGAAACCCCCTCTCCTTGGCACAGCCCCCTGGGCACCTGTCCTGGCAGGTGCCTGCCCAGCGAGGGGAGGCAAGTAGAGCTCAGACCAAGGCCCCACACCATTGGAAATAACAGAACCAGGGCCTGAATCCAGGTCTGCCTGACCCCAGAGCCCATGCTCTGACCCACTATGTTTCACGGGCCTCTACTGGGACATCAGAAAAAGCAGTTGAGAGGAAGACTAGCCTAAGAAGTTGGCTGCAGTCACCCGCCCTTTCTTTTCAGTTTTTGCCTCTTCCTGGGGTTATTCCTAATTTACTTAGATATTCTGCAACCTCTTAATGAATCAAATTAATCACAGTCTAAGTCAAAAATAGCAAATTGGTTTCGTCTCGCAGCCAACTCTGATCCATTGGTAGGGGCCATCCCAGGTCTGTGCTGGTAAGTATTCTGAGACTGCATCCAAGCTTATCAGAAAGAGTAGTAATTGATTAGTGATGTCTGCCACGGGTGCGGCTTAGGAGAGTGATGGCACCTATGTCATTCATTGAGTATCCCCAGCCCATGCAGTCTAGTTTACTAAATGTAACATCCTCATGAGTACAGTGAAATCACACATGCAAGGAATCAGAAGAGTTTTAACTTCACAGTTCTCCAATCTGTCAGTTAAACAAGCTTGACTTATGAAGCAGTCTTCCAAGTTTGTTCCCAGAATAGACACATCCGAGTTGTGAGTTCTTACCAGAACGTAAACTTCAATGGGAGAGGGATCTGTCTGCGTTTGACTCACCGCTGTGTCCCAAGTACCTAAAGGATTGCCTGAAATGGAAATGGCGCTTGATAAATATTTGTTGGTTGGATAAATACTCAGAGCGGGTGTGTCACTGGGCAGAATCAGCCCTGTCTAGAAGTGCCCCCCTCAGAAGCCCCCTCCATGGAGAACAGTGATTGGAGAAAGATTTGCCCAAAGGAGTTTCTAAAGCCAAAATGATCTCATTCATTTTGTGTGTTTCAAAGACCCCTCGGCACTTACGGCAGAACACATGGCGTGTTTCTCCACACAGTTTGTTTACAAAGGACTCGGTAATGAAGCCATATTGGAAGTCTCTCAGCCGGGAGAGGAGAGGAGGCTGGTTTGTGTTTCCATTTGATCCAATTATGTCCGTCACTCTCCAGAGGAAACGAGACTGTGTAATGAGGAGGCTCCCGTGGTCTGGAAAGGAGACTTTTCTCCCTTGGTGTCCTCTCTCCTGGCTTTGGGAAGGCGAGTTCCAGGGCCAGCAACAGCCCATCTGCCAGGGCATTGTCTCCCAGGGCCCTGCAGAAAGCCTGCCCCCCGGCCGAGGGGAGCAGGCGAGCCCACTCATCTGCTGGCAGCGCCTCCCTGGATTACGGGTGTCCTCTCTCAGCCAGAGCTGGGCATTTACGAGGGGCCAAATTCCCTCTGATTAATCTCTGCTAAAATCCCTTATCTTCTTGGTGACAGAGAGAAGAGATGGTCTGAAAGGCATAAGTGTATTTTCAGAAATTAAGATAAATCGATACGTGCCGTCAGAGCTGAGGGATAAATAATTTGGCTCTGTTTCCAGACCAGGCCGTCTATACTGATGGGAAAACCCTAGAAAAGATGTTCCAACAGCTCTGACATTTCTAGAAGAGTCATTGATTCTGTCTCTTTTCCTTCCTCCTGCTCTCTCTCAGCAAAGTTCTCCTGCGTGGAGGTCAGAATCTTCCCAGTTCTAGAGGTTGGACGAGCCTTTAACTCCGCAGCCTGGCCTCCAGCTAACTTCATAAGCCAGCCACTGCCTGTCCTCACTCCTTCTCCCTTTTCCTCTTGCCCCATTGCATTAGTCTGCATTCTTGCTTATAGGTGACCAAAACCCTAGTCAATCTGATTTAAGAAAAAAACAAGAATGGATGGGGCCCACCCCACTGAAATTCCAGGGTGGGTCCTACAGACCCGACTGGATACAGGACTGACCCGTCTCACAGGCTCAGTCTCTCAGTCCCCTGGCCCTGCTTTCATCTGGGCTGGCCTCCCCATCGGGCAGGCTTTCTCTCATGGAGAGCCCCAGCAGCCCCGTGGAAAGAAAGTTGCTCTTTCCCCTCATCCTGTAGAAGTCCCAGGTGGAGTCTTCGTTGGCCTGCTGGTCCCTTACAGCATCCTGATTGGTCAGCTGCAGTCACATGTCCATGGAGGCAGGTGGATGGGGATGGGCTGGTTCCGCTAAGGAAAGTCCAGGTGGCGTGACCAGAGGGGGAATGGATGATGGAACAGAGCAGACCAGAGATGTCCACGTCACCCAGCCACACAGCATTGCTCATAAGCCCACGCCAGGGCACCTCTGCTCTGCTCACTCTTCCTGAAACGCCTTTCCTTAGTCCGGCCCACACTCATCCTCCCGATCTCAGCTCGCACAGATGGCCTCCTGTCAGTCTAACCTGAACTCCCTGTGCTGCTTAGAAGCACCCCAGCGTCACACCCCTGCATCCCCACGCTCCCAGCGTGGCTCGGAATACTGAGCTGGCATGAGCTGAGGAGCTGCCTCTCTTCCCCGCTGGACTCGGAGCTCCCTGGAGGCAGGGAGTGGGTCTTGTCCACCTCTACACCCCCAATCTCTGGCCCATGTAAGTGTTTCAAATAACCGTTGGTGGCATCACTTCCAACTGACAACCTTCCTGTGCGCTGCCCTTCCCAGACTTACATCACCGTCCTTGGATGATGGTGTGGGGTGGAGAGGTGCCAGTGAGAGGGCTGTCCACCATCTGGGACCCTCTGGCCCTCACATCCCAGATGGTACTGATGGAATTTTCCTTCCTACCCCATGAGATACGGTCAAATAAAGTGCTATGGGGAAAGCCCTTCGATGCTCACAAATACGAAGGGTTGTTGGATGGGGGCAGTGGCAGCAGGATGAGCAGAAAGGGGACTGCAGATGTCCCCGGAGGCAACGGTCAGAAAATCTTCAACTGTGACACACGGGAGAGAGAAAGTATCAAAGCAGGACAGCATAACCGAACTAGAGCGAGAAAAATGTAGGCTTTGAGGCAATGTGAGTGGATATGTCTTTTGTGAATAGCAATTTGGCAAAATCCATTACATTTCAGAGCAAGCACATTCTTTGACCCAAAATTCCATGCCCAGGAGTTTATCCATGAGAGATGGTGCATACATGAGCAAAGATTTAGGCAGAAGCTATTTGTTGAGGCTTTACCTACCATAGGATAAGACTGAAAATGACCCAAATGCATGTCCTTTGGAGCACATCTAAATGATGGAATATTATAAAATATAAAAATAAGTTTTAAAAGATGAGTGGAAAATAGCATCTATAATATGATCTCATGTTCAGTTTTTTAAAATATGACAAATGCAAAGAATAAACTTAGAATATCCTTATACCTGCTAGTGTTTATTGAGCACTTACTCAGTGCCACATGGGGCACTGTGGTTGGCACTGCATCATTTAATCCTCTACCCAAGGCAGGGCTCTCATTCTCCCCATTTTATAGATGAACAAACTGAGGCTTAGGTTAAATCACATCCAAAAATGACTCACGGTGCCATGAAGGCTTCCAGTCTGTCAGGGCCTTCGGTGGTAGGAGGGCTACAAAGTCTAGCTGTCCCTTTCTACCTAACGTGTGCCTGTAACATCGAACGTGTTTATCATAAGTACATATTGCCTCCGTAATCAGGAAAAGTTAAGATATTTTATAACTAAGCAGAAGGAACAGTATTGGGTTCTCAGCACTCCCAGCCTGCCCCCTCTCCATGTACGTTCCAGCGCCTCGTTTGGGCCGTCTTCAAGTGCAGGCATGAGACTGCCCAAAGTCAGCAGTGAGGAGACTCCCAGAGAAGGCCTGAGCCCAAGAGCACCCTCTGCAGGGTCTGCTCCAGGCGGCGGGGGTGGGATCCACCGCCCTTGGAGAGGTGGAGACAGGGCCCAGGGTCCCATGAGGCAGGCTTGTGAGAGCGAGGGAGTGACAGCCACGTGAAAGGGCGAAGGGGAGGACGCCCTCCCCTGCAGACGTCAGGAAGGTGTCTGAGCCTTGTTCCCAGAGGGAAACCCATCCTCTGAGTGGAGACATGAAGCCTTGGGGAAGCCTGGGGTTTGCTTTGCTCCATACTGACAGGGTTACCAAAAGGCTGGCCCGGCCCTAGACTGCCTCAGCCAGAGGAAAAAAACACTCTGACTTTTCTTCCATAAGACTCATGGCATTGTCTTGAAAAGAAGGCAGGACACACCCCAGAAGCTGGTGACCCAATGCCCAGAGCAGTTAGGTGATGGGGCCAGAGTCCCTCAGCGAGAATGTGGCAGTGCCAGAGCCACATGTCCTGGCTGCTAGCCCAGGGCTCCTCTCCTTCCACCTGGTGGGAGGGTGGATGGAGAAAGGGTGTGTCCAGTCTAGAGAGAGGCCTTCGTTACAGGAAGGGCCCAGGGCCAGGGCCACCTGAGAACCAGCCCCAAAGGGGGTTAAGTTGCCTCACAGGAGGGAAAAATGATTTCCAAAAGCCAACCCAAGTGGCAGAGCGAGATCCAGGGCCACCATCCAAGCCCCTGCACAGCACTGCATTTCCCTACCCTCTTCCCTGCCCCTTCCAGCGTCCTCGGTCTTGGACCAGCCGCAGCATCACTGCCAGGAACGTGGCGCTCATTCCTTCCTTTCCTGGGTTACCCAAGGATGCTGGGAACATGCTCTGCTACGTGCAGCATTTTCCTCCCGGGGCCACATATGCCGAGCCTTCCCAGAGCCGTCTGCCGTGAACAGGGACGGCATGCTGCTCCTGACTCTCAGGAAGCCATTTGACATTCCCTGAGTGTTTCTGTCAGTGGGAGCCTGCCCCTCCCACCGTTCCTCCAAGAAGATGGCTAAAGGCCTGAGGGTCACCTGGCCACACATTACTCCCTGACCAGCCCACACCTTGTCTCTTCACACTTTGGCTCTTTTATCACTAAAAATGGCAATAATAATAACAACTTCTTCAAAGGTTTATTGTATGAACTAAATGGGATGATAAATTTATTTGGCCTGGAGCCAGACAAAAAGAAGGCACATTATATGGTGGCTGTTTTGATCATGACCCTCATGTTAGGTAGGGAGGTAGAACAGCATGGGATTAAGTACATGGGCTTCAGAATCAAACTACCTGGTTTTACTGCAAGCTCCATCAGCTAGCTGCTGTGTGACCTTGGGAAAGTGACTTAACCTCTCTGAACTTACCTTCTTTGTCTGATTTAGGGGTTAGAATAATCCTTCATAGTGTGGTTGTGGGCATGATATTAGTTAAGATATATTAAAAGCTTAGCTCTATGCCTGGCACGTAATAAATGGTCAGTAAATGGTGGCTGTTAATGTCAGCATCATTGTGGCCGCTGTGATGGGGCTGTGGCTGCAGGAAGATGAGTGGTGAGAGCTTTGAGGCTGGCAAGACAGAGGCCAAAGGCTTTGGCTTCAGGCCCAGTTCTGGAACAAACTCAGTGAGACCTTGGTCTCATCTGCCCTTTCTGCTGAAGTTTTATTTCCTCATCCACAAAGAGGCACTAAGAATCCCAAATTCACAGGGCTGTTGGGAGATAGAGTGTGAACTGGCAGACACACCCACCTGAGGGAGGGTATCACTACTCCAGCATGTAGTGGCTCTCCAAGTGTGGCTCCTGGACCGGCAGCATTAGCATCACCTGGCAGCTTGTTAGAAATGCAAATGCCGGGCTCCACCCCCGGCTGCTGAGTCAGCTGCTGCCTGGGCAGCCCAGCCAGCTGGGTTTCAACAAGCCCTCAGGTGATTCTGATGCTCGCTCAAGGTTGAAAATCGCAGCTGTAACGAATAGGTGGATTTTTGTACAGAGAAGGTGCTCAGGCTTGGGTGTGGGAGGACAGAGAAAATGGGCAGGTTGCTCAGCAGGTTGGCCAACAGGTTCCAACACCTTAAGCTTTCAAGGCTGTATATCATTGGGTCCACCCTTGGCAGGCGGTTTCTGTTCCATTTTTTCCAGCAGAGTTTTAGGGCAAAGCTGACCAATGACCAGGTCATGTGTGAATGAATGAATGGGTTAATTAATGTTTGTATTGGGCTACAACGGTTATGGAAAGAAAAACACCTGTGCTCCCCAGGGCAGAGAAGTGAGTGCTTTGCAGCTGGTTTCCAGAAGCCCAGGGGGTGCGGAGAGGGTGGGAGGTGACAGGAACAGGGGACAGAAGGCCTTGATTGCAAGCCAAGGAGGACCCTTCTGTTCTGCTGTTGGGGATCTTGGAGGAAGCCCATGATGGCGTCAGGACTGGGCCCCTAGGGAGATTAGGCCAGGAAGGCACAGTCTCCACGGAGCTCTCAGATCTGCCTAGTTCTGGGGGACCCGACCCCAGATTCTATCCTGGGTTCTGCCATTTATGAGCTGAGGAACTCTGGGGAAGGTACTTGATCTCAGTAGACCTCAGTTTCCTCCTGCGTAAGAGGGTGTGACAGTACCTCCCTCACTGGGTTACTGTAAGATTGCTGTGTTCCAAGTATGAGTCAAAACCTAACATAAGATAACCACCCACCTGTGGTTGGGGGAGTGGTTAACTAGAAACACTTACTACGGATATTGATGAAATAGTCAAATATTTATTAATTTAGATATACATATGCTTAAAACCATATTATATAAAAATACTATGTGAATTTAGAAGTAAATTAAAATAGTTTTTAAAGTAAAATTGTTCTTCCCTACTCTTTTTTACCAACTGCATCTAGGAGCCAATATAAACATCCCAAACCAGCATGACTGGGGTTGTCACTTCATGCTGGTGACACTCTTGAAACAGCATCTTCTTGTGCAAAACAAACTAATACTTTCAACACAGCATGAAGCTCTTTCCAGAGGGGAACTGTGTGGCACACATCCAGTGCCCACCACCAGTAGTGACAGGTGCCACGTGTCCCCCTGACACCATGTGGATAGCTCACAGTGTCCTCCGAGCTTCCATATTACCTCATTTTAGCCTCTCCACACCCCTAGGAGGTAGGTAGTAATTTTTCCCATTGTGCAGATGAGGAAACTGAGGCTTTCAGGCTTATAAAACTTGCTTCAAGAGCCTGGATCAGACCTCAGTTCTGTCTAACTCTAGGACCAAGCTTACCCTGTGTGCTTAGGAGGCAATTATTAGCATATTATTTCCCCCCAAGTGCAACTGATCAGGGTGTGTACTTCACAGGGGTCCTCGGCAGAGAAGCCAACAGCAAAGACAGGTCTTTGCCCTGCCTATCCACAGGGCGGGTGCCTCGGGATTCCTGGCTGGCTCCCAGGCAGCCCTTCCTTGGCAGAGAGAGGCTCCGCTCCAGCCTTTGCCTGCCCTCTTCCCCTCCGCGGACCGGCCCTTCCGCCACAAGCACTCTGTCTCTCTCTCTCTGGGTCCCATTGTGTTTTCCTGATGCACATCACTCGTTTCTTTCCTCAGTTTAGGAGATAAGAGCAAGTAATTGTCTTTTATAGACACTGTAATGAAGCCTATCATCACACAAAGGAAGTTTGCTAATAAAATAAATCAAAGCAGCCATGAAAGTGAATGGGGAGCCGCTTTCACCATCAGACTTGTGCTCGTCTGGAGGCTCGGCGCTTCTGGTGGGAAGACACCCGCAGGGGGACTGAAAGGGCACCGAGGCACGAGCTGGCGGGATGTTTGGGAGCTCCTCGTGGTGGGCCGGCAAGGCTTCCAGAGAGACAGCTGCATCCTCCGGGACAGGGCAGGGAGAAAGCTGACAGCAGACAACACAAGGAGAGGGACTGCAAAAATGTCATCTCAGCAGCCCGTATTTGTTCCCGTCTTAAACAGGAGGGTTTCCGGTCAAATGTGAACCGGCTGCTGCCATCCTGGCCGCTCCCTTCTCTCTGCCACCAGCTGAGCCCCCTCCCTGCCGGGTGGGTGAGAGGACAGTGCCCTTGGGTGGCCAGGCCCCAAATGGTATATGGTGACTCTGCCCCACCCCACCTGGCCCTGGCCTTTTCCTCGTCAGTTGCAGGTTTTGCCACCAAGTCCGTTAAGAAAAACTGTTTCCTTTCTCTGAGACTCAGTTTCTCCATTTGGGAAATCAGGCCATAGAATAAAAAACATGATGGCATTGGGCAAAAGGGCAAATGCTGTATAGGTTCAAGGTGGTGGTATTTCTTCTCGCCCTTTCACAAGCAGAAGGGATCAACATTGGTCAGGTTCTCTAGGAGCCAAGAGTTGAGCTAAGTGCTTTTCACCGTTGTCTTGTGCCATCTCAACAGCCTGGTGCGATTATCATCCCCATGTCACAGATGAGGACAGCGAGGCTCCCCAGGTTACATGGCTTGCACGAGGTCACACAGCTGGCGTGGTGGCATTAGGATTGGCATGCAAGGAGTTGGGCTGCAGTGTGTGTCTGGGTCTGGAATGATCCCTGACTCAGCTTTGAAGGAAAGGAGGGGACTAAAGATACAAAGGATGAGTGACCCAGGCCATGAGCGTTACTATAGGGCCTCGGACCTGGGACCCGCTCTGGCCAGCTCCCCGCCCAGGCGAGTCATGACACGCTTCCCTGCCCCCAGCTTTTCTCTGTGACAGCCTGTCCTTGGAAGGAGAGTCCCCTCCAGTAGTGGGATCCCGTCTCTCCATGGCAGAGTTGAGAGTTGTTTGTTACAAGAGGGAGGTGACCCAGCAGTGACCATGATGATGACACTTTCTCTGGCCTCCTCTGTCAGTCCCACTTCAGCCAAGACAAACCCAGCCAGGAGCCAGCCCGAAAGAGATGGAGATGGGAACTTCTGCCTAAGAAATAACAAAACCTCCTGCTCTCTGCTTCTGACATACATTCTTGCTAAGATTACTATTAATAGAAGCAAAAAAGACACAGTGCATTTCCTCTGGAGACTAAAGAATTGATGACAAAATGAGATTCATCCTTCTCTCTAGTTAAGTCTCTATTCCCAAGATTTTTGCATCAGTCTTGATTCACTTCCTCCTTAGTAAATTCTGCGAGTGTGGACTGAGTGCCTCCCATGGGCAGAGCACTATGCTAGGCAAATACAGCAGAGGCGCCCCCTGCCCACACAGACCCTGCATGCAGGCGGCCACAGAGGGGCTGGTGAGGACTCTTATGCTACAAGTGACAGAAAATTATCTTAAACTGGCTGTAGCCAAGAAAAAGGGGCAGGGCTGGGCTGTCTTCAGCATAACTGGTTCCAGGTACTCAAACAGGTGACTCCCTCCCTCTCCTTGGCACTGTGCTGGCCGCATTCACAGACAGGCCCGCCCTCACCGTGTGGTGACAGAGGTGGCCCCTGGCGACTGCAGTCCATTGTCCCCTTTACTCTCCATCAAAGAGAAAAGCATGTGGCCATCTGTCACATCAAGCCCTAGCTTGCACAGCGACCATCAGAAGTACCCCCTGACCCTACCTTATACCAGTTTCTGAGTCCAGGAGGCTAGGGTGGCCCAGGTGGAGCGGTTGGGAGGACAGTCCCCAGAAGAGAGCAGGTACGCTGGACAGGCAAAAACAAGAGATACCTGGGGCAGGGTAATAAGACCCGGGCCATAACCCCATGGATAATTAATATTGCACTCCTGGTAAAAGCAATGATGCAAGGTGCTATGTGTAGGTATAAAAGGGTGAGAAGCTGCTGAGGAGGTGGCAGTTAAGGGGACCTGAAGGGTGAGTAGAAGGTAGCCAGGCGTAGGGTGGGGCGGAGTCTCTACAGGCAGAGGGTGGAGCCTGTGGGCAGGGCCCAGCCCTGGAGGGAGGGGTGTGGTGAGCAGGGAAGAGTGGGGTGAGATGAGACTGGGAGATGCACCCGGCCTGCACCAGCAAACCCCCTGGGGCATGTTGGCTGCTTGTGTCCGCTGCTCTCTGGGTGGCCAGAGGGCATTCTGAAGAGTTGGGGTGACCTGCGCTGGGGTGCTCCCAAGGACTCTGCAGCCGGCAGCAGCTGTAGCCGCACAGGTGTCTGTCTCCCTGAGGGTAGCGCATCGTGTCCAGGGCAGGCAAGCCATGGAGCAAACCAGCTGCCCACAGCCTCCAGACATCCCAGGGATCTGAGGGCATTCCGGATGCCTTAGGCCTCTCAACAGATCAAGGTCACTCTGGTCCCTCGGGAACCTGCAGGCTGATGGCCAGCATGGGCAGGGCCAAAGAAACCAGAGGTCACAGCAAAGAGAAGGATTTGATCATCCGACTGCGTAGAGTTAGGTTTCCCTGCCAGACAGAGCTGGACACACAGCCTTGATGGCTAATGCAAGTTTAAGACGGAGTGGAGGGGGCTGGACACCAGCCTGGTCAGCTGCCCAGGAGACGGTCAAACGTAGAGTAGGGTAAGGTGTCCCACCTGCTCAGCGCAGCTCCGCCACCTGAAAGGCCGAGGGCAGCCCAGCAGCGACCTGGGCAATATCCGCCAGATGAAAGCATCACTTCCACATCAATCACTTTGTATAAAGGAAGAGTTATTGTTATGGGATGCTGGCGCCTGATCAATACCTCCTGCTTTGAAAATAAACTTCTTGGCTTGGCCTTGACATTAATCTACCATCAGGAGCCCATTATCTCGAGACCAATGTTCTGTTCTATTGACTCGCTTGATTTTTTTTTCTCCCCCAAGATCAGAGCATAATTGCATTTCTCCAGACAGCACTTCCACTAATTGCAGTGGGGAAGCCCGGGACAGAGTACATATCCGGGCTGGGGATGGCGACGGCAGGAGGAAATAGAGGACCAAGGACCCTCAGGTGCCAGGTGGAAGAGCGGCCCTTCTAGAACCCCGAAATTAATCAAGACGTGAAGGCCAATCCTCATGCCCCGTCGAGCACTTCCCACTGGAAAGGGCTCTTTTGCACAGGCTGGGGGTTGCAGAATCCCCGCTCGTTGCCCTCATTCCACAAAGGAGAGAATAAGGTAACAAGGTTAATGCCAATGCCCCCAATCCAGCTGCGTCCCACCATGGCCACAGCCCCCTCACCCAAAGCCGTGCCAGCCTGCGTCTGGACTGCTCGAGAGCCTGCCAGCCTTTCTCCACTCCACAGGCAGGGTACTCTGTGAGTCACAGTTGGATTGTATCATTGCCCTCACTGAAGGCTTCCTGTGACAATGCCTTATTCTGCCCTGCGAGACCCCCATGAGAGCCCTCACCCACCTCCCTTCTCTTAGCTCCCTCGGCTCCAGGCTCCGGCTTTCCGTGTGCAGTGACTGTGACAAGCTTAGCCCTTCCCTGAGGACTTTACGCGCCCTCTCTCTCCACCTGCTCTCTCGCCGTTACTTTTACCTTCTTGTCATTTCAGTCCCACCTCAAATATCCCCTCCTGCGAGGCTTTCCCTGCCTGGCGAGGGTAAAGTAGCATCCCTGCACCCACTCAAGGCCATCGGATGGCCTTGCTTTGCCTTCCTGGCAGCACACAATGCCACCTGAACCCTCGCCCTGTGTCAGTTACCTAGTGCCACAGGAAACAATTACCCCCAAACATCCATCTTAATTAACATAATAAACAATTATCTCCCAGTTTCTCTGGGCCAGGGATTTGGGAGTGGCTTAGTCCAACGGTTCCGGCTTGGGTCTATTGTGAGGCTATAGTGAGGATAAGAGCAGGGCCTCGGTCATCTGCAGGCTCGACTGGGACTAGCGTGGCGCTTCTGACGTGGCCGGCAGGTGAGTGCTGCTGGTGCGAGGCCTCAGCCATCACCACGTGGACCTGTCCGTAGCGCTGCTTGAGTGTCCTCAAACATGGCAGCGGCTCCCCAAAGCAAGTGATCCCAGAGAGAGAGGTGGAAGCCAGAGTGTCTTTATGACGACCATGTCTGCAGTGTCCTGTTGGTTACACAGGTCAGTCCTCATGTGACTCATCTGCAAGGCAGTGACACAGGGGCACAAATACTAGGAGGTGAGGAACTTAGGAGCCATCTTGGCGGCCGGCCAGCGCACTCCTCTTCCGTAAGAGCAGGGGCCTTGGCTAACTTAGTCAACACTCTGTGTCGCCAGCTCAGTGTTGGGCGTATAGCAGGTACTCCATGGACACTAGCGAGTGGATGAACAAATAATTGTATCGAACACAACTGTGCCAGTCTTGGGCTAAGCACCTTACACGCAGCACCTCATGCCCCAGTCCCACCTCATCTAATCCTTTATAGGAAACTGAGTCTCAGAGAAGTGACGTACCTTGATCAAAGTGGTACACTGATAAGTGGCTGAGCCAGGATTTGAACCCAGGTGTGCCAAGGGCCGAGGAGGTGAGAGTGAGTGAGAGTCAGTGTTGGCTGTGCTTGTTAAGAATCCCAAGTTGCCATCAGACCAGCACGCAGTGAAACCCAAATCTTCGTGACACCAGATAGCCCTCCCTGGAGGGGGACATGGGGAGAACCCTCAGATCCCACAGTGCAGCCACACCCCACTCTCGGCTGGTGAAACCGCTCTGGGGCACCCAACAGGGGGCTTAAAGATCCAGGAGGAAACTCCAGAATTGAATGCCAGAGTCAGTAAATATACAGAGCCTGTGTGCCACCCTATCCCCTCATACCTGTGGCTGATGGCACTGTGCGATCCCCATCTTCTTTCCCACCAGGCCCTGATGTCACCTTAGAATTCTTCTGAATACCCACAGTTTAGAGCTCAGACTCTGGAGTAAGCTAAAACTGGGCTTAAATTTTGGCTCCACCCCTTACTAACTCTGTGACCTTGGACGGGTGTCTTAGCTTCTCTGAGCCTCCATTTCAGCATCTGTAAAATGGAGCTATGCTACTACCTACTTTACAGGTTATCCGATGAGGCTGAAGTGCACTTGCGCTTGGGACACTCATGGCCTGGTGTGTGACACTGATGGGCACACGCTGCTGTCGGCTGTTTTCACTGCAGCTGTTACTACTGTGTTTTCCCACATCCTTAGTTCTGTGATCGGGGCTTCAGTAGACAATCCAGGCTGATGCTTTCGCCGAACGCACTAAGGGACGCTGGCCTTTGAGGGGACAGTGACCTGGATGCAGACACGTCATCTTCTCTCTCCCTTCCTACCCTGCAGGTGTGGATGTGTGGGGGCCGCATGGAGGACATCCCCTGCTCCAGGGTGGGCCATATCTACAGGAAGTATGTGCCCTACAAGGTCCCCGCTGGAGTCAGCCTGGCCCGGGTAAGGTGGTGGCTTTCCTGGGGTTTTGGGGAAGGGGGCAGTTGGCCTAGACGCACCAGCAGCCCTGAGGCACCCTGTGGTCCCAGGCCGGGTGATCACTAGGTGTGAGGATGTGTCCCCATTTCTCTTGGTGAAATCCAATTTAAAAGAACTTACTGAAATCCAATTTAAAAGAACTTACTAATTAACCACTTACTGGCTGTGTGACGTTGGGAGGGTTGCTTAACTCCTGTGAGCCTGTGTTTCCGCCTTTGTTTAAAGGGAGCTAATTCTTTCCAACTCTTAGCATTGCCAGGAGAATTAAGGAGATGATACAGTTTCCCAAAGTGTGATAGATGACATGATCTTAGGTGGCAGACCTAGGAATGTTTTTTTTTTATTGTCCTGTGTTTAAGTTAATGTGGATCAGAAATTAATGTGTATTAGTGTAGCAAACTTGTGATTTCACAGATACTATTACTTAGGATAAAGCTAAAGTAGGTGCAAAGTTAGACCAGGGTGATTTAAAGAAACATGTTATATAAATATTAATACAGGTGGAGTGGAGTCTTTGGGAAAGCCTGAGTATTTAAAACTTCCTGGAGGGGAGGGGGGAGTTAATAAATGACAGTGTCTTTCTTTTCTGCCTACCCCTCCACACTTTGCACTGCCGAAAACTCTGTGTGTCAAACGGTTTCACTGCCTTAAAAAGGTTTCTATCAATCACTGCTTGAATTAAATTGGCCACTGGCTACAAATGGAAATTTGTTAGCCAGAGTTTTTTGTATTTTGTGGGTTTTTTTTTTTTTTTTGGTTTTTTTTGGTATTAAAAGTCTTGGGGGGAAAAAATCATTCAAGATAACCACACAGAAAAAAGGAAGAGGAGGGAGGGTCCCCAAAGGGTAAAGAGCTTCTCAGGAAGGCTTGGGAGAAGTTAGAAAGGTCACAGCGCCGATTCGCCTCCGTGGAGCCTGCCGCCCCCCACCCCCAAGGGGACACTTCCCGCCCGTGCATGCCAGCTTGTTGTCGATCCACACTGCCCCCTGCCCAGTCGCTGCCTCCCCATCCTTGTCACCTGAAAACCTAGATGTGCAGCATTGCAGCCCCTGGAACCTGCAAGAGCGTTGCCCTGGGACTTACAAGGCAAACTGAGAGGCTCAAAGCGGCTCCCCGGGCTCCCTCCGCGGGTGCGAGCTGCGCTCCGGCGAGCGTCGCTGGCAGCTTCGGGGACGCGTGGAACGAAAGGAGAGCCGGCAGTGCCCTCTAGCGGCGAAAGTTTCTAACGACACCCGCACCAGCCACCAGCTCTTGGGACTGCGCCCGCAGACGCGGGGGCGGGGGCGGGGTTCTAGATTGAAACCCGAGGTAGGAATCGAGATAGGAACCACGTGCGTCACAAGCATTCTTGGCCATCGCTGAGAAAGGTTTTCCAGACAGGAAAACAAGCGCACAGGCTCGCAGTAAAGCCCAAGACCCCAACTCCAATAGCTACAAGGAATCACAGGGACACAATAACCCCAGAACAGGGCCAGCTCTAAAGCATCCTTTTCCTATCCAGGGCTGTCAATTTCTAAGGCCCACCTGATAAAGAAACACTACCACCTCCTGTTTATTGAGCCATGGATGAACTCCGTGGATGACAGCTAACTGTAGTAACACTTATGAAAACTTTGAGTCAGGAATCATGCAAAGCATCTTACTTATCTCACTTGATTCCCACTTGTTTTTAATCCCCATTTTAGGGATGAAGAAAGTGAAACATGAAGGCATTAAGTAACTAGAGCCAGAGTTCAAACCCTGGCACATAGCAATTGTTCCTTAAATAGTGACTGCTATGGTTAATATCAGTATTGATGTCAGTACCAATATTAACAATTAAGACTGGAAAGTGTATTTCACTGTCTCATCTGAATTCTGTGTTTCGGCGGTTCAGCTTCTTTTTTAGCTGTCTGTGCTGAACCAGTATCCTGTGTTAGATTAACCAGTGGTAATCTAGGTGGTGCCCCATGCCTTCTTCGAAGCTTCTTCCCCAAGTCCTGGGACTGTCAGGTCTGATTACACATAGGTTCGCAGGACACCTGAATCAAGCAATGGCCTTTTACTGTAGTATCTAACTACCCTTATTTGGTTGCAAATCATATCTAAAATGTTTGCTCGGTGTTTTAACAGTGAAATCCTAAGCTTTCCAGAGCACTGCCTCCTGGATCATCGTTTTGATTCATTTGAGGAGAGTTGCTCTAATTAATAATAGACCTAAGTGAGCCACGTGAAGAGGGACAGTGAAGTTGTGCAAACAGAAGGACAAACAACTGGACAGCCATGAGACAGCAGCAATTCAGGAAGGACAAGCTGTCCACCAGCTTGCCTGTCTCAAGAACAAGTAGACACTCTATTTTATTTTTTTATTTTTATTTTTATTTATTTATTTATTTATTTATTTTTTGAGACAGAGTCTCACTCTGTTGCCCAGGCTAGAGCACCGTGGCGTCAGCCTAGCTCACAGCAACCTCAAACTCCTGGGCTCAAGCAATCCTCCTTCCTCAGCTTCCCAAGTAGCCGGGACTACAGGCATGCGCCACCATGCCTGGCTAATTTTTTCTATATATATTTTTAGGTGGCCAATTAATTTCTATTTTTAGTAGAGACAGGGTTTTGCTCTTGCTCAGGCTGGTTTCAAACTCTTGACCTTGAGCGATCCACCCGCCTCGGCCTCCCAGAGTACTAGGATTACAGGCGTGAGCCACCATACCCGGCCTTATTTTATTTTATTTTTTACTAAAATTGCTAAAATCTTTCTTATCTCTGACTCTGGCAAAAGGATCTTAGGGATGGCAATAACAGAAACCCTTTCAAACTTGGTGAGACAAAAGTGGAGATTTAGTCCAAGGATCCAGGCAAATGTCTCTAATCCAAGCACAAGAAGTGCAGCTGGGTGTCAGACAGGACTGCGGCTCAGAACCAGGAAGGTGTTGAGAACAGGGGGAGGAGGAGCGCGAGGCCCACTGACATCCCAAGGTCCTTTTCATGACGCTAATAAGGGGAGATGTGAGAGAAATAAATGTAGAGCCCTTTCCTTTGGTCCAATCAGTCAACTCTACAAAAGTTCAAGATCTGGGAGAAATAGCTCATTAAGCCATGTCTGGAAAACATAATAATGCAATAGTAATTAAAATATTAATTAAAATTAAGATTAAAATATTATGTTGTTTGGCCCTTTAAAAATAATAATACTGGTATTAATAAATTACAGCAGCTTTCCATGGTCAAATTGGCCAGGCTTGCTTTTTTTTTTTCAAAAATTTTTTATATGTATAATTTCATTTCTTTATTTAGTGGAGAGGGGGTCTCACTCTTGCTCAGTCTGGTCTCGAACTCCTGAGCTCAAGGGATCCTCCCAGCGTGCTAGGATTACAGGCGTGAGCCACCGTGCTGGCCCAGAGCCCAGCCTTGCTTTTGGTTGGAGTGAACCTACAATGGTTCCTCATTACCCCTGTGGCTCGAGCAGGTTAGACAGGGAGCCAAAGGACCCAGGTAGGCATCCTGGGAAAAGGAGAGGAAACACTGTGTTTTAGAGTGTTCAGATATACAGGCTCTGTTAGGCCTTCCACTTTCTCTGGGGACAGTTTTATATTAAGCAGAAAATGTTTTTTCCTTTGCCTTTGCCCTGCAGGGGCCTGGTGGGAATAGCACTGTTCCTGAGCTGTTTTCTAACCCACTGTGGATTCTTCGGTACTCAGGAAGAGTTAGGTAGCAGCAAGCAAATTCAGTAGTCTCCTGGTCCCAAACTCAAAGCAAAACTGGGGCGCTGGTGAATTTGTGTCCAGTGCAGGGGGGCCTCCCTCATGTTGGTTCCCCTCCCTGTTGCTCGGGAGTCAGAAAACTGTTTTTGTATGGCCACTGAGCTCAGAACAGTTTTTATCATACAATTTTAAATCTTTGTGGGGGATGAGGCGGGGAGGGAATCAGAAGAAGAAGATTTTGTGACACATGAAAATCAAATTTCAGTGTCCGTGAGTTTGACTGGCACACAGCCACGCTATTTATGTGGTGTGCATAGCTGCTTTCTAGCGACATCAGAGCTGAGAGCATATGGGCTGCAAAGCCTAAGTATTCGCTATCTGCCTCTTTACAGAAAACATGCAAACATTTGCTACCCCTGCCTCACCTTCTGCTCCTGCAGAGGCCCTTCCCACTAAGGTGCGAATGAATGATAACAGCTAAAAGTGCTAACTCCCCTTCACCCTCCAAATCAAAGAGGAAAATTTGATCGCAATAGGGAAAAAAACCTTATGATAGAGGTAAAGCCTGAAGAGTCCGATGTGGGGAGGGCGGGTAGTGTTCCTGGCAACATCCAGGGATTGAAGGATGATGTTTTGGAGCTGGAATTTTCCCCTGAACACTGAAGTTGAGCCTCAGGTGTCAGCTGTCAGAGGGTCTCACTGTGTAGTCTCTACGCCCACAGATGGAATGAGAATTTTTCATCACTATTACAGAATTCACTCTTCCCCAAGTTTGCTCACAAACAGGATGTTTCGTCATCTGCCGCCACTGCTTGCCAATAGTGTGGTTGTCTTTTTCCTTTTTATTTTACTGCTTATCCTTGTGCATCATAAGAAAAGTAGCAGGAACCTTTACACCTCAAAGCATTATTAGAAATTCCAGTTGCTGGTGGAATCATACCTTTTGCTTGCAAATTATAATTTATTTTTACCACCCAACTTGGTCAGAGCTCTTTCAGTGGAAAATGACAGAAACCCATGTCCAATTGGCTTAAGCAAAGTACAGTCTCCTATAACTGGAAAGTCCCAGGGTAGCTCTGGCTTCAGACGCAGCTGGATGCCAGGGCTAAAAAGAGGAATGTGTTCCTGGATCTCACCCTGAGCTCTGCTTCATTTTGGGTTGATTTCATCCTTGGACAGGCTTCACTCATGTGGTGGCCATCTGGCCCAGCAGCTCCGGCTGGCATCTTACCCAGCAATCCAAGCAGAAACAGCAATTCCTGCCAATCGATCCAGCAAAAATCCCAAGGCTAACGCCTATTGGCTGTGACTGGCGTGGCTTAGGTCACATGCCCTCTGCTGGCCAATCCCAGTGTCCCAAGGTGTCTGTATTCACATTAGCCGGGCTGGGTCATGTACCTTTCCTCCAGCCACATCAACTGACAGGGAGACAGGTGTGGCTCCCCAGGGGGAAATTAGTGGGAGGTTTTCACTAGAAAGGGACGCAAAACAACAGCAGTCTGTTTTTCAACTCGAAGTTGTAAAGTTCATAAAACATGCATAAATAGTAAATGGAAATATAGGAGGCCCCAAAACATGGTAGGACTAGGATTTTTGATGCAATGTAAAATGAGAAAGGTGGACCTCGACCTGCCAGGACCCTTTGCACCCCACATCCTGGGAGAGACTGACCCTTCCCTCCGCTCGCCTGCCCCTTCCAGAACCTCAAGCGAGTGGCGGAAGTGTGGATGGACGAGTATGCTGAGTACATTTACCAGCGCCGGCCCGAGTACCGCCACCTCTCGGCTGGGGACGTAGCAGCCCAGAAAAGGCTCCGCAGCTCCCTCAGTTGCAAGAGTTTCAAGTGGTTTATGACCAAGATCGCCTGGGACCTGCCCAAGTTCTACCCACCCGTGGAGCCTCCAGCTGCAGCCTGGGGGGAGGTGAGTCTCTGGGGCAGGGCGGCCCCATTTGCGAGACCCTGTGCTAAAGGCAAATGCAGACCCCTTGTTCACAAGGCAAGAGGAAAGTACCCTGAAGTGTATGAATACGAAACGGTTTCCTTTCTTTCCCAGTCTCTAGCCTTGTCTTGGTGGTTTTTTTATTTGCTATTTGGTGTTTTAAGTATAGAAAAATTAAAACTTTAAATTATTAGCATGAATTTTTACCTCTCATCTTTATATTATGCAGTGCTGGTTTTTAAATGCAAATTAACAGCATGTAGCTCATGTTAAGAATCAGCGAAGTGACATGATCTGGATTTCATATTTCGTGCATGTAAAGGTATTAATATTTCTCACCAAAACAGTGGAAACACTGCACAAAAGTAACTCAGCTGTTTTTATGTCACTTCTTGATCATGTGCATTTCTGCCAAAATTCTCGACCTTCCATTTACTGATGAGTAAGGAGGGACCGAAAGGAAAAGGAGCTAAGGGTTGCCCTGTCCTTCCCTTTCCTGCATAAATGCTTGGCTAACGCAGTGCAGAAAAGCCAGTAAGAAAGGACATGACAGGTCTCTTTGGTCATTCCTGTGTCTTAGGATGTCATTGCACTTCTTTGTGCACCCAAAGAAAGTACTGGTTTGAAAGGAAAGTGTGGCCTCCCAGACCGGCTCACCAGGTGGATGCCACCATCGGTCCTGGGTCTCCCCATTGCCAGGACCTACCCATTTATAGACGGATATGGTGGGGCTTGGGGAGGAGGAGCGTAAGATTTGGGTCTCCATCAGAAGCCCAATTTAAAGTAAATAAGGGGGAATTTATTGCTTCACATAGGAGCCGGGCATAGCTGTGGCTTCAGACAACCCGGATCCAGGGGCTCAAGTGATATCAGTCTTTTTCTTTTCCTTTTATGTTGGCCTCATGCTGAAGGTAGCAAGGTGGCTTCTAGAAGCTTCAGGCTGACAAACCCCCAGCTTGGCCAACCCAGCAGAAAGAATGTGCCTCTTTCCCAATGCAGCCAGCAAAGGCACAGGAATCGAGTCTTATTCTTGGATCCTGCACCCATCACTGTGGCCATCAGGGAGGGGGGAAGCAAGGGTAGGACGGATGTTCCAACTGGCTGCAGGGTGGGCGAGGAGCAGGAGCCCCGTGGAAATGCAGGGTGTTGTCACCAGAGGAAGGAAGGAGGGACACCAGGTGTGACCTACTCAGAGTCACACAGCAAATCAGAGAGACCCTGCCTGACTCAGCTGTCTGGCAAGCCCCACCCAACACCGCCACCAGTATCTAGAAGAGGTGACATGTTAACATCCCTCATGAAGCTCTTCACTTTGCTACGTTTATTGACTTTCTCCCCCGGGCTAGTTCAGGTCCCCCGAGAAGCTGGTGCCACAGCAGGTTTAGATGGGCAACAGATCTGTTGCTGAGACGCCTGAGAGGGAAGATCAGGGGGTTGGGGGATACTGGGAGAGCTGGGAAGCCACGAGCCTGGCCTGCCCTCTGCAAAGGGTCAAGGGAAGGAAGGAGGGCTAGGGCAGGAAGAGTCCCACCTGCATTAGGCTCCAAGGTCGATGAAGAGTCCTCAAGCCAAGTCACCAGTCAGAGGAGTCCAGCATCTTTCAGGAACAGGCCGGCCGTGGTATCCAGTCATTGGCTGGGAGCTGCCCCAGGTGACTCAGGTTTGGTTCAGAACACAGCAGTGAGGCTGTTAAACTCCCTGCAACAGCCACATCCCCCCCGCCTCAGACAGCACAGGAGTGATTCTGCAAGGCAGGAACTACATGATGGACATCAAGCACCTGGCACAGTGCCCATCTTAAGTGCCCAATCAGTGTTTGTCACCCAAGCAGGTGAGCAGCCTCGGGCTTCAGACTCCCCATCCAGTGCTCTCCCGCTACACACACCATCTTCATGGTTGAAGAGTAGGAGACCACTGCTGTCCTTCAGATCTTGGGAGGTTTGGCAGGGACTCCTGCCACTTCTTGCCATTCACCTACCCAAAAAGGCAGATAAGAGTCTAAGACTCACAGCAAAGATTTCATGTCCTTTTCTAGAAGGTTCAAAGTATGGTTCCTGGACCACCTGCATCTGGGTCACCTGGAAGGGGGTAAAATTCAATTCCTAGGCCTTTTGGATCAAATTCTCTGGGAGTTCTCCTTTAACAGCTCCTCACCTCCAGTCGCCCACCGCTAACCCCTGACTCTGCAAGCTCTAACACAGCAGTGTTTGCAGGATCACTGTCTGTGGACTAAGTATCTATTATGGAGAGGCTCAAGGCACTTCCAGCAGCCCAGGGCAAGCTCTGTCAAGACAATTCAGAGCTTAGTCCATCTAATGTCTCGGCCTTGGTTCCTCCCTCCCACCCCGGCAGGGGCCCAGGGGGTACCCACTCCTTCCCTCTCTCCCTCCCAGATCCGCAACGTAGGCACGGGGCTGTGTGCAGACACGAAGCATGGGGCCCTGGGCTCCCCACTGAGGCTGGAGAGCTGCGTCCGGGGCCGCGGGGAGGCTGCCTGGAACAACATGCAGGTAAGGGCCACCCCTCGGGGACTGGCAGCAGGGCCTCTGGGCCATCTGCAGCCTGCAGCGCTGGCATGGTCAGGGCTGGGAGGGAGAGGCATGGGTCAGCAATGAAAGACAAAAGTCAGCTCAGGGGAGGAGCGGTAAGAAGTTCCCCAAAACCTTGGAAAGGGGATTCCTTCATGTTGCAATAAAACCATTAGTCTGTTTTGTTTTGGTTACGAATGATGGACACCCGCCCAAATGGCCACCAAAAAGAGCGTTATCAGCTCATGTCACTGAAAAGCCTTGATGATGTCGTCTGGCTCTCTCCAGAGTCTGCTTCCCTCTCTGTGGGCTTCCTTCTCACGTGGCTCTGCCATGCGGTGGAGGATGTGACCATCCTCAGCAAAGCCCTGGGGCCCTCACACACTTACTGAGCTGATCACACAGGAGGGAGGAAGTCATCATACTGATGGCCCCGGGTCATATGTCCACTCATGGGGCCTGGAGGTAGGACAGGTAGGATTCAGGGAGCAAGCCAACCTTGCAGCGGCATTCAGCTTTCTGTGGGCTCCTCCTCCGAGCCATAACTCCCCTGGTAAATAGCCAAGCGTCCACAGATTTTCAGTCTGAGGATACGTTTTTATAGTCTCCTTACTGTGGATTTTCTGGCATTCTGGAAGTTTACACTGACATAAACCTTTGATGAGGGTCCTCTGCATGAACGGTGTGCATGCTGGGGATAGGCAGAGGATGCTTGAGCCCAGGAGTTGGAGGTTGCAGTGAGACCAGCTTGAGCAAGAGCGAGACCCCCCTCTCTACACAAAATAGAAAAATTAGCTGGGCATGGTGGGGCACTCACCTGTAGTCCCAGCTACCTAGGAGGCTGAGACAGAGGATTGCTGGAGCCCAGGAGTTTGAGGTTGCTGTGAGCTATGATGATGCCACTGCACTCTAGCCTGGGCAACCAAGTGAGACCTTGTCTCAAAAAAAAAAGCTCTTAGAAGAAAACATAGGCAAAGACATTTGTGACCTTGGATTAAGCAATGATTTCTTAGATAAAACACCAAAAACCCAATCCATGAAAGAAAAATATTAGTAAATTAGACTTCTTCAAAATGAAAAACTTCTGGTCTTTAAAAGATACTGTTGAAAAAATAAAAAGGCAAGCCCCAGACTGGGAGAAAATGTTTGTAAAGTATATGTCTGATAAAGGACTTGTATCTAGAATATATAAAAACTCTCAAAACTCAGTAATTTAAAAAAAAATGTTTATGGGCAAAAGGTTTGTCCAGATACTTTACCATAGAAGGTATATATGTCAATGGCAAACGAACATTTAAAATGCTTAACTCCATTAGTCATTAGAGAAATGGAAATTACAATTACAATGAAATCACCACCACACACCTGTTAGAAAGACTGACCACACCAAAGGCTGGCCAGGATGTGGGGAACTGGAACTACACACTGCTGGTGGAAATGGAAATCGTGGTGCAGCCACTTTGCAAAACAGTTCGGCAGTTTCATAGTAAGGTAACCGTTGATCTTTCGTATGAGCCAGCCGTTCCACTCCTAGATATTTATCCAAGAGAAAAAAAAAACCCATAGGGCCATACAAAGACTTGTATGCCAATGTCCAAAGCAGCTTTATTTGTAATAGCCAAAAACTAGAAACAGCCTGATGTCCAAGAGCAGGTAAATGGAGGCCCCATTCAGCAATAACACGTGAACTCTTGGTAAATGCTGTTGTAACATGGGCGAATCGCAACAAAATTACGTCGAGTGAAAGAACCCAGACAAAAGAGAATACTGCTGTAGGATTCCTTCTATATAAAATCCTAGAAAATTGCAAACTAATCTCCAGCAACAAAAAGTATATCAGTGGCTGCCTTGGGGTGGGGGGACCAGGAGGAAAAGATTACAAAGGATCATGGAGATACTTTGGGGGTGATGGATACATTCATTACCTTGATTGATGATGGTCTCACAGGTGTAGTAAACATGGGCTAAAATGTATCAAATTGCACACTTTAAATGTGTGCGATTTGTTGTACACCAGTTATTCTTCAGTAAAGCTGCTGGGAAGGAAAAAAAGTTTATCAACCAAATGCAACATGTGGACCCTGTTAGGATTCTGATTCAAACAGACTAACTGTGGAGAGAAATAGATAAGGCATTCCAAGGACACTGGAGCTCTGGATATTTGATCACATGGAGAACTTTGTGGTAACTTTTAATTGTTACAGTGACACTTATTGAAATATTTATACCTGACATGATGCGACATTGGGGATTTGCTTCAGAATAATGTGGGGGTGGGGATGGTGGTGTGGGTAGAGCTGTAACAAGATTGGCCATGAGTTGGTAACTTTTGATTCGAATAGGAGGCAGAGTCAATACAGTTTTTTTGGATCTCTGTGTTTAAAATTTTCCATAATTTAAAAAACATGGAGGAAAAAAATGGGGGACAGTTTTGTCCCCATCTGTCCCTACCATGATGTCTGTGTGTGCACAGGTGTTCACCTTCACCTGGAGGGAGGACATCCGGCCTGGAGACCCCCAGCACACCAAGAAGTTCTGCTTTGACGCCGTGTCCCACACCAGCCCGGTCACGCTCTATGACTGCCACGGCATGAAGGGCAACCAGCTGTGGAAATACCGCAGAGTAAGACGGGACACGTGGCGGGAGCAGGGAAATGCGCTTGATTTTTTTTTTTTTTTAAAGCGATGCGGTGCCTCACTCCTTCTCCCAACACAGCCCACCCACCCATTCATCTGTTCCACAGACATGCCCTGCCCGACTTCCCAGTCATTCACGGGAAGTCAGAAATCCAGACTTTCATGTGAAATCTCCAAATCTTAGATGTTGGCAACTGAGTCCATTTGAAAAGATAAAAACACACACACCATAAAGACCGGGAAATGTGACTGGAGGCGGGCAGTGTCTGGGGCCCAGGCCTGGGAGTGGCATTTGTCACTCCTGCCCACATGCCAGCGGGCAGCCCCAGTCACGTGGCAACAGCAGCTGCAAGGGGGCTGGGCAGCGTCCGGCTGCATGCCCAGATCTGGGGCAGCTCGTCAGTCACTTCCTCGCTGCTGCCGTTTGACTGGTCCTGTCCCCAGGGCTGCCCGGCTGATCACCTCCCTGTTTTTATAGGACAAGACCCTGTACCACCCCGTCAGTGGCAGCTGCGTGGACTGCAGTGAAAGCGACCACAGGATCTTCATGAACGCCTGCAACCCCTCCTCTCTCACCCAGCAGTGGCTATTTGAACACACCAACTCGACGGTCTTGGAAAAATTCAACAGAAACTGAGCCTCATGTCCTTGTGGCAGGCCCAGTGGGTCCCGTCTGACACTCGCTGCTGCCTTCCTCTCCAGAGGAGGGCAGGCCTCTGTGGGCAGCTCCTGTAAAAGGTGCCAGCCACATGGTTCAGGGCGAGTGGGAGCACAGGGTCCGCCTGGTCCTCGAGCCCCTGAGTTGTGGGGATGGTGTGGAGAGCAGACCCCACAAGAGGTCCCGCAGAGAGCAGAGCCTGCTTCAATCCCTGCTGGCAGCATGGGAAATCGGCAGGGCCTTTTCAACTTTGCCACCACGTCCCCTTGAGCATCATGGGGGAGAATAGCAGGGTAGCCCTAGGCCACCCAAAAGTGAGTCCTGCAAGGTTGCCCAGCTGTCGGATCACTCTCCTATGTGATGGTGCTTTAGAAAGAAAGGCAAAATTTGTCTGTTTGGGGCAGCTCTTAGCACCGATGCCACCCATCTGCCACAAAAGGGAAAGAGGTCCCCTCGGGCCTGTAGTTTCTGCTGTCTTGGGGGTGACTGCAGTTACTGCCCAGCTTCTGTTCTCAGTCACTGCCCCAGATGATTCAGTCAAAGGCCATACCCAGGGCCCTCGGAGTGTTCGGCACTGAATGCTGCCAGCTGCCAGGTCAGAGAGGGACCCCGCTGACACTCCTCTGTGGCCATGGGCATCCAGGATAGCTCTCCCTGCTCTCTGGGTATTTGAAACGCCCATTTTAGTGCTCTCCGGGCACAAGGACGGCCCAGCCACCAGCTTTTCAGGGCTGTGTTTCAGATGACCTTGAGCCCATGGAAAAGGCCAAGTAGAAGACCTCCAAACGAGAAATGCCGGCTGAACTTCCCTCATCCATGCTTCTGTTTCCCTCTCTCGCTCCCCAGCAATCACCTGCCTCAAGAGAAGAAGAGAGCGGCCGCGAGGTGCTCGCCCCACGGCGTCTGGAGGCCTCCAGGATCGACTGTGGGCAAGATGCCAGGCCTCTGACCTCATCGTGGTTCTAGTTCTCACCCAGAACTCCAGAATTCTTGAAGAACTCTAGAATTCTATTGTAAACTAGAATGCTATTCTGGTATTCCAGCATCTGATATGGATTTCTAGAATGCTGTGATTAAAGCAGCCAGCCAGGTATGATACAGCCAAGGCAGCCTCCCCGCCCCCCAGCCTAGAGACAATCCGTGAAATCCAAAGTTGGTGGTGGTGTTGGGGGTGCAGGGAGTGGGGAGCCCTGTGTCTGTCAGCTCTTGCCAGAGGCTTTGGTACAACGTGGTCCCCAGCAAAGACCTGAAGCCAGGGAACCTTCCACCATCAGCTGCAGTGTCATTTGCAATAGAGAAAAGAACCTGATGTGCCATGGCCAGACATACACCCAGCTTCATGCCAGCCCTTTGTGTTTACCTTTTGCTTTGTTAATTGCCCGCCAGGCTCCCAGAGGGCTTCCAGACTAACAGGAAGCATTTCTGTAACCAACCCACCACCCACTGATTCAGAAATGGAAATCACGTTCCACAACCTATGGCTTCCACCAGCTAGCCTAGGAAATACTTGAACTCAGCATTCCAATTAAAGTTGGGTCTCTTGAGTGTGTCATTTACCAATTAAATAACTGAGACATAAGTCTGGGAAGAGAGCCACAAATCTGCCTTTTAGATGCTGGCGGATCTCAAGGCCATCAATTATCGGGGGGAGGAGGGAGGGATAAACACTCCCATCCATCGCCACCTGGAGCAAACAGTGTGTAGCTGGCAAAGGATCACTTCCTCTTCTGCCCCAGCACGAGTCCTGCTCCGGCCACCTGTCCATGAGAGAGGTGGCCCCTGCGCTTGCAAAGCTTGCTTGCTAATCCCTGTTGTCCTTTTTCCACACGAGTGCTATGTCTTTAGAAGTGGCCCTCTATAGAAAGGAGCCAAAAGATGAGGCCCCTTCTAGAATCTAGGATAACAAGAGTGTTGGCAGTTTGGGGAGTTCAAATTAAGTGCGTCATCAGAGAGCAATGCAGCATCATTAAAATAAAAACTGTGCCTTTTTAAAAAGAAAAATGCAAATGTACAGCAAATCCCTAAACTTGAACCATTTCCTAGTGCCTTGCTAGACAAACATAAAGGGGCAGGGTTGGGGGGAGGGGAACATTTTTGGGGGTGTGTGCGGTTCCTATTGGTTGAGTGTGTGTTTCTTAATGTCTAATTTCAAGCAGGAGACGGTGGGTCCATAGGCCAGACCTGAGACTGAGATGCCCCCCAGAGGCCAGAGTTGCTCCAGTCAGTGCGAGCTGTGCTCCAAATTAAAAAGGCAGCTGGCACCTAATTTAGCCCGTGGTCTAGAAGGGCCTCTGCAGCCCCTGAGAGAAAGCCTTGCATTACCTCATTGGCCCTGTTTGAGGGCCATGCCTGTGGTCCCCATCCCAACCCCCACACAGAGTGCTTGTCCTGGGAGTCAGGGGTGCAGAGCACTGGCTGGGCTTCCAAATAGTCCCACTCCAGGTGGGTGGCAGTGTTCTCGGCAAGGCCAGGATTCCTGCAGAAAGGAGCAGCAGCAAGCCGTCCTCAGCCTTCCCTTTCCCACCCTCTGGCTCTCCTTTCCAGTCTGGTTTCACACCCTGACCAGGGACGACATGTCCTGTGAGCGCTGTGGCATTAGCAATCGCTGAGCCCGCATCTATAGGTCCTGGGACTTGTCAAAGTGTGTACTAAGACACTCATTGTTTTGGCCTCATTTTTGAAAAGCACCTGTCTCAAGGATCCAGGTTTCGGCTCACATCCTCCACTGATGCTCAATAAAACTGAGCCAGGAGCCTGTGGAGATGCCGACAGCCAGGTGATGGGTCTTTATTTGAGGATGAGGTCACAGAAAAGGGTGTAGCTAGAAAGGATTGTGACCCTGTGGCCCACCAGCAGCCTTTCAGAAGGGGGACTGCAGAAACATTTTGGAGTGCAAAGAGTGTCTTTGCTATAAGTGCAAGGCCTTTGGATGTGGCTAAATTTGCGGGCATGTGTGTGGAAAGCCATTCCATTTTCTGCTTCCAGTTGGATCCTTCAACGTTGAAAACAGTCCAGGAACTGTTGATTCTTCCCTTTAGGAAAAAAATAGCTCAGAGGCAGAGGACGGTACATCTGCAGAAGGGATCTGACTGGCGGGGAGGGTGACATTAGGTCGAGGGGAGAAAGAGCAGTTTTTGTTGAAGATGTAGCATACGGAATTCCAAAGTCTACATTACAGTCACTTTTCAAACCTCCAACCTATTGAATTTCTTTTTCTGCTTAAGAAATAGGTGATGTCTTTGAAAAGAGCTCCATATTTCTTTCTGAGCAGCTCCGTTTTTCTAGTCTCTGGATTCTCAAGAGTGAGTGGCAAAGCACGTTACAGTACTAACTGAGAAATCGAGATTCTTTGCTTCAACGATACCTAGTTTGTACAGATTGGGTAATCTTTTATAATTCCTAGGAGGTGATGCATTTTTAATGTTTTCTGAAGATTTGTAAAGTGTGGGTAAGGGTCAAGTTCTGTTCTGGAAGTCTTTATTGCTTTCAACTAATAGAAAGAGCCAAGTAATATTTTAGTTCAAACTTGATCTTGAGCCAAGACCCACTGCCACCTCTGGGGTAGGAACTGGACCTACATACCAAGTGACAAGGCTGTCTTAACATCTGCTTCCAAAATGGCTTTGATTCAGCTGTGCCAGATAACAGAGTCAGGCCCCGGCTCTGTCACTGGCTTGAAGACCAGGATCCCACAAGGGTTGCGGGCAGGGAAGATTTGGGAAGTCAGACTGGGACTCTGTAGAGAAAGCTCAAGACCACCAACCTCTTCTCCTGCCTGGAAACGTGAGCCTTTGTGAAGAACTGACTTGCCATGTACAATTGTGATTGTGGTTGTTGAGTAAACCTCCAGAATTTCTCTAACGTAGTCTCTGGCTTATTCCTTGTCGTGTGTCATTCTCCTTCCTGTAATTCCCCACATATTCACTGAGCACCCACTCAGCACCCAGGCCCTCTGCTGGGTACTAAACAAATTCCCAACAACCATCTTTCTAGATGGGAAGGCAGACCTAAGACAACTTAGATGATTTCAGATGCAAATAGGGCTATGAAAGATACAAAACGATTACATTTTTGAAAGTGGGGTGGGGTCAACATTGGCCAGAATGGTCAAAGCATGCATCTCTATGAAAGCTGAAAGACATGAGGGAGTGTGAACTAAGAGGTGATTTCAGGGAAGAGTTCCAGGAAGAGAGAACAGCTAGTGCAAAGGCCCTGAGGTAGGAAGGAGTCCTGTGTTGGAGGGGCAGAAGGAGGTGAGCTCAAAGGGTTAGGCGGGGAAGCTTGCAAAGGCTCTTAAAGAGGAATGGAGGATTTTAGGCAGGCAGTGACCATATGAAATGAGTGTAATTCATTTCTGATGCTCACCCATCAGCCACGAGTACTTGCTTGCCAAAGCATTTTGATGCTGTTGAGTATTAGATTTGTGCAATACCATGTGGCAAGAGCACTGACTGGCCCAGCTCTGAAGAAAAAAAAAAAAAAACCCTCAGTGAAATCTGTGCAAATGCTGCCTCCAACGAAGCCTCAATTTTCCACGGTAAAATGGCAAGTTTTTGGATGATGCTTCCAGCACCACCCGTGCGTGCCCCTATGGTTTAGCCTTGGTGAGGAGGCTTCAGGTGACCATCAGCAAAAGCTGCGCCCTGCTGCTGTCACTGAGGGCCCACCAGAGGATGCTGTGGACCATGGCCCGGAGAAGGCTGAATCTGGGACATTGGGCAGGTTTGAGCCCTCGAATGAGAAAGTCTTCTTGAAAGTCTTCAGTGCCCCAGAGTACTGTTCCATGTTCTTAATTTTGCATATAAAACCGAGGCCCAGAGAAGTCCCTGACCCACAGTGACATAGTGGTTAGTGACACAGTGCAGGTTTTTGGTGTCCCTACTCCCATGTTATTCTCACACAATATCACCATATCACCTTACAGCTTTGTAGACGTGGGGAGATTCCATTTATAAAGCCCTTTGTACCCGTTGTCCCCCAGACTCTCAGAAGAATTCCAGGAAGTAGGTAAGATAAAAATACTAGCTATTCGTTCAGTAAAAATGTGTCAAGTACCTACTATATTGCAGGCATTCTGCTAGAAATTAAAACATGGTGCAAGGATGAGCCAAAAGAGCCATACTCCCTGCCCTCATGGCACTTATGATCTAGCTGGAAAAACACATTAATCAAATGATCATTAAAATGAGTGTATGGTTAGGATTGTGGTAAATTCTACAAAGGACAACTGCATGTGAAATTATGTTATGAGCACTTGACCTTAGCAGGGAGGTAATGGAGCAAGCTGAATCAGCCAAGGCCTTGGCATGAAATAGCCCACTCACTGGGTGACAGAAGAGAGTTTAATGAAGGACCTGTTTAGGAAAAGTTAAAGAAACAAGATGATGAAGTACCTAAGGACTAGCAAAAATGGGAAGCTATTACCACTCCTAGGCCTGAAGAGGCAAGATGCAATGTTGTTACTAGAATCCAGAGAAAGCTACAGTCAGGGAGCGGGGCTTCCCAACAACAGGAGCTGCAGCTGTAGGTAGAAACCACAGCCACTGCCAAAACGAGGAGGAGATGGGAGGAATGCATACGCTGTGCTCTCTCCTTTTCTACCCTCCAGTCATCTGCCACTGGAGATCCGCTCACTGCCAGATCCACTCACTGCCTCCCATTGGCTGAACAATAAACCCAGTAATTCAAATCTACATGAACAAATAAAAAGCACTGATCAAAAAATAAAAAGAAAATTTTCAAAAATCCCACTCCAGCATATGAAAAAATATGATCAAAATAACTACATAGGTAGATATAGAAGATAGAATACATAGGGGTTTTGTTTGTTTGTAACTCCTTTTTTTCTCCTCACTGATATAAAAGAAAATGGCATAAATTGATAATTATAAATCTGTCAATGGGCATACAATGTCCAAGGATGTAATTTATATGTCAATAACAAGACAAAGAAGTAGGGAGGAACAGAGCTATATAGGAGCAAGGTTGCTGTATACTACTGAAATTAAGTTCATGTTAATCTGAACTAAAATTTTTAAATTAAGATGTTAATTATAATTCCCAGGGCAATGACTAAGAAAACAAATAAAAAATATATAGTTTAGAGAGATAGAGAAGGGAATCAAAATGGTACACTAGAAAAGTATCTATTTAACATAAAAGAAAGCAGCAATGGAGGAATTGAGAAACACAGAAAAAATAAGACATATAAAAAACAAATAACAAACTGGCAGAAGTGCTTTCTTATCAGTAATTACATAAAATGTAAATGGATTCAACTCTCCATATAAAAGGCACAGATTGGTAGAATGGATTTTAAAATGGTCCAACTATAAACTGTCTACAAAAAAACCTTTAGATTTAAAGATGCATATAAATTGGAAAGTAAAAAGTGTATGAAGACATGCCACATAAACAGTAATCAAAAAAGAGCTGGAGTGGTTATAATAATATCAGACAAAATAAACTTTAAGAGAAAATTTTTTCCTAGAGGTAAAGGACATTTCATAATGATAAAGGATTGATCCATCAAAAAGATATAACAACTATAAATATATAAATATATAACAACTATAAATATATAGTACCTAACAACAGAGCCCAAAAACACACGAAGCAAAAACTGACAGAACTAAAGAAAGAAATAAACAACAATTATTCAATAATAGCAGTTGGAGTCTTCAATACCCATTTTCAATAATGGATAGAACAAGTAAACGAAGATCAACAGGAAATAGAAAATTTGAACAACACTATAAGCCAAATAGAACTAACAGACATCTATACAACACCCCAACCATCAACAGCAGGATACAATAACACAAAGGGGAAGGAAAGGAACAGAGCAACAACAGAGTTCAAGGGTACATGAAACATTCTCCAGGATAGATCATATATGAAGCAGTAAAACAAGACTCAATAAATCTTAAAAGAATGAAATAATATAAAATATGTTCTTCAACCACAATAGAATGAAATTAGAAATCAATAGCAGGAAAATTTTTGGAAAACTCACAAATACATGGAAATTAAACAAATGCTACTAATGATCAGTGGGTCAAAAAAGATATCACAGAGAAATTAGAAAATACTTTGAGACATAAAAAAAATGAAAAACAACATATCAAAATTTATGAGATGCAGCAAAAGCAGTGCTCAGAGGGAAATTTATAGCTGTAAATGTTTACATCAAAAAAGAAGAAAGATTTAAGTCAATAATTCAACCTCCTACCTAAAGAATAGAAAAAGAAGAGCAAACTAGACCCAAAGCAAATAGAAGGAAGGCAATAATAAAAATTGGAGTAGAAATCAATTAAAGAGGTCAGAAAAAAATAGAAAAAAAAAATCAGTGAAACCAAAAGTTGGTTCTTTGAAAAGATCTACAAAATGGACAAACTTTCAGCTAGACTATGACCAAGAAAAAATAAGTTGTATTTTTATACACTGGCAATGAACAATCCAAAAATTAAGAAAATTCATTTATAACAGCATCAAAAAGAATAAAATATTTAGAAATAAATTTAGCCAAGTATGTGCAAGACTGAAAACTACAAAACATTGTTGAAAGAATACCTAATTAAATGACATTTTTTCATCGATTGGAAGACAATATTAAGATGACAATACTTGCCAAACTGATCTGCAGATTCAATGTGATCTCTATCAAAATTCAAACTCCCCTTTTTGTAGAAATGGGCAAGCTGATCCTAGAATTCATAGGGAAATGCAAATGACCCAGAATAGCCACAACAATCTTGAAAAAGCATAACAAAGTTAGAGGACTCACATGTTTCGATTCCTAAATTTACTACAGAAGATACAGCAATCCAGACAATGTGATATAAGCATAAGGATAGACATATAGATCAATGGAATAGAATTGAGAGTCCAGAAGTAAACCCATACATCTGTGGTTGATTGATTTTTGACAACGGTATCAAGACAATTCAATGGGGAAAGAATTGTCTCTTCAAAAAATGGCAATGGGACAACTGGATATTCACATAAAAAGAATGAATTTGAACTCCTACCTCATACTATTAATATATACAAAAATTAAAATGGATTAAAGACTTGTTAATAAATGTGGCAGGTATGAAGGTCAGGGAGGCTGAAGCAGAGTGGGAGGGAAAGGGGAGAACAAGAAGGAGGGGGTGGGCAGAAGCCAGACCCCTTATGCCCTGTGGGCCATATTAAGGAGGCTCTGATCTTTATTTTAAGAGCAATAGGAACCATTAGAGTGTTGTACACTGGGCAGAGTAAGAGTATCAGGTATCGGAAGTGTACTTGACTGATGTCTGGAGCCAGGAAGTAACTTGCACCCGGTGCTGGGCACGTAGTAGGCACCCAGAGCCCACAGAGTGAGAACCAAGTCCAGGGCAGCTGGCGCTCTGGTACCTCCTCAAAAACATTGACCACCGGGAGGAAAGGTCCTTCCTCCCTGGAGTAGGTGGGAGGATGAGGGGGTGGGGTTACGTTTCTCATCCATTTTAGCTCCTCCTCCCCCCCCCCCCCAGCCTGCACGAGGGAGTGGAATCCGGGTGTCTGAGATGCTTAGCAGGACGCAGAAGGGAAGCTTTGGTGGTGGTGGTGGTGGCAGTGCGGCAGCACACTTACTGGGAGACGAACTCAGAGAAGCTGGCAATCTGCTCAAAGTTTTAGGTTCTCTTTTTCTCTGTATTTAGTTGGGATTGAGACTTGGGGGCTCCTGGAACTTGGGGTTCAATAAGTTCTTGACGAATGAACAAATGGACGAATAACATAGTTTCAGACACACTGCAGGCCTTTTTTCCCTCCACTCACAGCCCGCGTACCTTCTGACAGACAGTGCTCCTACCCGTGTCACCTGCTATATGTCCTGGAGAAAGGTCCTTCCCCTCCCCAGGCCTCAGAGCCTCTGTGGGAGAATAGGGAGAAGGGAGGCGAATTTGTTAATGGTCAGCCTGGACTCTCACAGTTCTACAAATCTTGCAACTAGTATTTTTGCAATGGCTCTGATCTTGTTAAGAATTTATTTGCCAAGCTCGGCTGGTAAGTGGGGGTGGGACCCCCGACTAGTTCTGCTGTTGGTGTCTCCCAACCCAGAGCTTCTGGACTTTTGCTGCTAGTGGGTCCAACACTCAGCATCCAAGATTTCCTTCCTGCATCTTCACACAGCTCTGCCAATCTCTGGCCTCAGACAGCTGGCTCCTCTTTTGTTTGCCCTCGATGGCTGATCTGCCCAGCTTGGGGACACCTAGGGCCCATGATGGTGCTCCAGGGCAGCCTGCAGTTCTTCCCTTCAACTGTGACTTCATTCAGAGCTGGCAGAGTGACAGCCCTGGGTACACTCACACTCACACACACAATGCCAGGGAAACAAACAAATGCAGGGTGAATACTCAGAAAAGCAGTTTCTTAGCAACTTTACAGCCTTTGTTCATGAGCTACTCGGAATCGAAGCAGTGTGTGATCTCCTGCCAGCTCCCACCTGGGGGTTGGGCGAAGAGGGTGGCAAGTCTCCCTTTGCGGGAGCTGAGAGCTAAGCTCCGTCACCACTGGCCTGTCAGTCAGCCTGGGAAGCAGAGGCCTGAATTCCGGGTTTCTCCGGATTCTGGGAAAAATCCCTACTATAGTTTCTTCACAGCCACCACCACAGAATCCCAGGGCTTGGTTGTTTAATCAAACATGGATTGAAACATGTACTGTGGGCCCGTGGCGGTTGGCACTGTGTGCCCTGCTCTGTCCCAGCCCCTGGAAACACCCAGGTGCACAAGGAATGGTCTGCGACTTCCATAGCCTAGTGATGGGAACAGATGAGCACCCCGTCAAGCAAAAAGGGAATAAGCTGCCCTGCTTGTAACCATACAGAAAACCCAAACTCCTTGGCCTGGCCCAAAAGGCCCTTTGAGGCCGACCCCTCCCTATTTCTCCTCACCTCCCAGCCCAGCCCGAGTTCACCACGGTCCACGGCTTTCTAACCTCCAGCCCCTGCTGTTCCCTTAGCCTGGGATGCTCTTCCCCTGCTCTGCAGCTTCTTTTCATCCTTTAGGTCTCAGCTTCACTGTCGCCTCTCCCAAGAGGCTTCCTGACCACCCTATTAAGAACAGACACCCCACACACACATCATTCTCTCTCATCCTCAGCACCGTGTAGCTCCCCTCATGGCATTTACCCTGATAGATAGTGGAGTCCGTGATGCATGGTAGTTATGTTTTACAGTCACTGCAAACACTGAGTTAGTGAATACCAAATCAGTGCTCCTAAGGGAATTACAGGGTTTGGTTCCTGCAAGCCTCTGATCACAGCATTTTTATCAAGTGGTCAATACATAACTTTATTTTATATGCATTTCTGTTTAGAGACACCTTATTTAATGGTTATTTTTGATTCGTTAACATTAAACTCATGGCCAATGGCACTATAACTCAAGCCTGAATGGAGCTTATCTAACACATATATTTTCTCAGTGAGGCACACCACAGCCTTCTTGGGCTCAGGAACATTAGACAGCACTTTAGCATTATATTTGAGGACCATTTAAACCAAAATCACCAACCAAAAACACAAAAATATGAAAAACGTGTAACCTAAATAGACCACCAGAACCCTTTGTTTTTTACCTGCACATACAGCCACCAGGAATAAAGACTACATTTCCCAGCCCCTCTTGCCAAATTCTGGCCAAAGAGATATAAGTGGGAGGTTCAAGTACAACTTCTGGGAAGAGTCCTTAAAGAGCAAGGGTGAGCCCTCCCTCTCCCCTTCCTCCTTCCTAGCACCACCCCAATAGATGGAGCCCAGTAGCCATCTTGGCCAACGAGGCAACCTTGGGGATGGAAGCCATTCAGGGCAGAGCAACAAAAGAGAAGCGATGGTCCCAGGTACTGTGGAAAACTATGTGATCACCTCTAGGAATCCTGAAGGTGGGAGAAATTTTAAGCTTATTTTGGGGCTTTCTGTTACTTGCCAAACCTAATTGTGACCAATTTAGCCAATAATAATATCCAGTATTTATTGAGCACCTACTATGTGCCAGGCACTGTTAGGTAGGGGTAAGGGTATGCAGGTGGCACAGACCAATGAGGATAAAGAGTAGAAACCACAACAGTGGGAAATGGTGCTTTAGGGACGTTCCCTCAGCTGGGGCATGCGCAGAGGAATGGAGAACCTGTCTGTGGGTAACCTTTCTTTATTAGCATAATAAAACTCACAACTCCTAGTGCCATGACAGTTCCAAAGCCAGCCCAGCCATACAAGGACAGAAAATGGGAGGGTAGGCGATTCCGGGAATCTCTACCCACTTCTCCCTATACCCCTGAAAAGATATGAATATTCTACCCCCAGTTTAGCATATTATTAGGGATATTATTAGAGTCTGCATAAAGAACAGACTCTAACCCTGGGGTGATGCTGTTCCTTATCGGGGCAGTCTGCTCTCTACTGACTTCAGGAGTGTACTATACTTACTATACTCTGACTTTAAACTCAGAGTTTTTTCCACTCACAGGGACAGACCTATTTCTCTCTCTGGAACTTACTTTAGCTTTGCAATAAAAGCTGCTTGGGTGGAAATTCTTTGAGTCTGTAATCATTCCATAGCACAAGCCCTGCTTATGATACTTCCATGCAAGGAGCCAAAGAACCAGAACATCTCCCTCTCTCAAAGCCAATCCTGACAGCACTGTTAGAAATGGTTTATATCTATTAACTCAGATAATCTTCACAACAATCCTACGAGAGTGGTCACTATCATTCCCATTTTATAGATGATGAAACTGAGGCACAGTAAAGCTATGTAATCTTCCCAAGGTCCCCAGGCTAGTAAGTAGCAGAGCCAGGATTCCAGCACAGGCTGACTAGATCTAGAGTCGGTGCTCCTATCCATTATGCTGTACTGCCTCGTGATTCCAGAGGTCAAGTCATCCATCATCCATCTATCCATCCATTCAACAAGTACTAATCAAGAGCCTGGGCACTGAAAACTTTATGATGAGCCACATAGACAATTCCTTGTCCTTACCGAGCTTCCGGTCGCAGAACAAGCAAGATATTTACAAGTACCTTACAGAAACCAAGGACAACAAGCTCAACCACCAGACCCTGGGGAGCACTGGAGGTAGGACCCACTGTTAGGCCTCTGCTCTAACCACTCCCAGCATCCATCTCTCAGTACCAACGGACACATTTGCTGAAGAGAAACTGACCAGTGCAGTTTGGGCCGTATGCCTAACCCAACATCTGTCTACTACAATCAGGGGATGCTCATCGATTAGAGACCCAGTCACTGTCACCTGTCCCAGAGAAGGGCGGTCATTGGAAATCACTCAGAACCATCTGCCACATCCTCCAAAAAGGACAAAGAGGAGAGCAGAGGGGCAGGAAGAGCTTTTCCAAGACTGTGACTACTCCGCAGAGGGGTCCAACCCAGGTTCTTTAAGGCTTGGTGGGGTGTAACTTCTCAATTTGGGCCTGATTGGATGGAAGGGGTGAATTGGAGAGGGTGGAGGGCAGAGTAGTCAAGAGTGAGAAAGAGACAAGGTCAGGGAGCCTCGTCAAGAGATCATGAAAAACCTTATAGTTAGGACCCCAATTCCACTTCTGGCACTCTGATAAGGTAATAATGCTAAATAATGAAAAGAGTTTTAGGTTTTAAAACATTTATACAGAACCACAAAAAAATATATCCAACTCTTGGGGAGCAAACTATGGTAGTAATAATACCAGCTAACATATATAAATCCCTTATGATGTGGTTAAGCACAGGTATTGGTATTGTGTTAAGCATTTGTCACCATCCATTTCATCAACCTTAAGAAGTGAAATACGGTGGCTCACACCTGCAATCCTAACACTCTGAGAGGCTGAGGCGGGAGGATCAGAAATAAAAGGAGAAAACAACAACAAAAAAAGAAAAAAAAAAGTGAAATAGTTTGCTAATGTAACAAGGAGTGGAGCCCAGATTTGTACCCAGTTCTGACAGCAAAGCCAACTGTCTTAAGCGCTACAGCACTTGGAGTGTGATGGAGACAATAAAAATGGCAGCATAAGGCTACATGATAACATGAGGAAAGTTCATGATAAAGCATTCCTTGAAGAAAGACACAAAGTTATACACAAAGAATGGTTAAAGGCCTGAGCCTCTCTCTCTCTCTCTCTCTCACACACACACTCACACACACACAGAATACATAGAGGCTGAGGGTATCCATCTGGGTGTAATCAGGAAAGAGAAACAATAATTTGAACAGGAAAATACTAATAAAATATTTATTGATTATAACAGGGGAGGGACCGCCTAGTAAAAATAAAAGAGAACTGTAAAGAATACAGGAATAGCAGATATAAGGAATGGCCACTACCTCAAGGCCTGAGATACAGCACCCAAGGAAAAGGACCCAGTTCCCCTCCAGCTAGGGGAAGCTGGAACTGAAGAAGCTGCGTGCACCACAGTAGCCTAGCACTGAATGCAAATGCTGTTTTGAAAAATATCTAAGTGCAACATAAATGTGGGAAATGTAGAGTCTTTTATCCATACCAATCAGCTTTGGAACCAATATCACACACTGCCTTATACAGATGCCTGACTGCTTTCTGTATGTAAGTCTGAGCTCCCCAGTTAGAAGATGTTCTTTTAGGGCAAGGATTATGTTCCATTCTCCTCCTATAGCCAACCCCACGCTGACTATACACAATGAGCTCAAAAATTTACTTTTGAATATATGAACTTGGAGAGAAGACTCCAATTAAACTGTACCTTTTCTTCCATTATTTTTTTTCCATTTTTTTCTACTGTAAAAGCAAAAATGTTTATTAAGGAAAATGCAAATGTAGAACAAAAGGAGAAAAATATCAACCATATTCCTGCTACCCAGAAATAATCACTATGAGTAGTCTGGTGTAGTTCTCATATACAAATAGTTGGGTTTTTCTTTCTTCTTTTTTAAACATAGATGTACACACATCATATCCCATATGCAATTTTATATCCTGCAATTTTCACTTAACATAAAAAAGCATTTCTCCAACTCCTCATCAAATTTTGTGAAGAATTGGTGGTGAATTATTCTGTATATTAACAGAAAATGTTTACATTGAGGTTGAAACTACCTTAAATGTTGACTATACAATATGCCATTCTGAAGATATTAGGTAGTTAACTTCCCTTTGGGAACTTTTAGGTTCTATTTTATTTTTCCTATTATAAATAATCCCATAATGAACATCTTATGCTTAAAATTATCTCTGGTAGGGCTATTTCCTAAGATGGCTGTCTCACATGTAAAATTACTAGGTTAGATAGTGCAAATACCTTTACAACCACTGAGGAAAATTTAAGATCACATGGCATCTCTTTCTAAACATGGAAACTGGTAGCTTTCCCTTTTTCAACAGGACACTAACTCAAAGCTCTTTCTATGCCCTCTAGTACTAGCAAAATAGAAACACTTGCTCACCTATCACCTCTTCCTTCCCCACAAAACAAAACCCAGCCCTAAATGAGTGCATGACCCTAGGCGAGTCCCATGGGCCCTTTAGGCCTCATCTGCCCCCACACTGCCCAGCTTGTGGGTGGCCTGACTAGAGGCGCTAAAGGATCCCCTACGGCCTTTCCGGGAGGGAGGAGTGCCCTAGGCGCCGAACCCCAAGCGCAGGGGCTTGGCAGGGCGCGGTCGCCTAGCCAGTAGACGGGGAGGCTTAAAGCAATAGAACTACAGGGAGGGCCCAAGCCACTTCAGCCCTTCCTCATCCCGATCCCCAGACTGGTCCTTGGTTCCCCATCCCCAGTCTTTTCTCCACTTCCCCAGCAGCCCCTCCTCTTCCCCGCGGTTAACCTAGTCCGCCCTCCAGACGTTGTCCGGATTTCCGAGTCTTCCCAGCTGTGAGGTCGCCCAAGTCCCTGGAGGGTCCCCTTCCCCACCCTCTCCCCTTTTCTTTCCGCACCGTCCAAACCCATCCTAGTCTCCACAGTCTGGGGCCTCCGCCACCCCCAAGATTCTGACTACCTTCCAGGACCCCCCATCAGGCCCCCATCATCTCCGTATCTTTCTACATAACTATATGGAATTGTCCCTGTGTCTTTCCCGCCATGACTGGCTTTCTGTCCTGTTTCACCCACCCTACGTCCCATCGGTCTGCGAGTCCTAAGGCCCTGGCCCTTTTGTTTTACCCAGTTTTGTCCCTCTCTCATGACAGTATCTCTGTCCCCTTTACATCCCCCCTCATATGCCCCTCCTCCCAGTCTGTCCCTCTGCGCCTCCGCTCATGTCTCTACTTCTGTCTGCCCCCGAACGTGTTCCTCTGTTCTTGGAGTCTGGCCCTCTGTCCAGCCAGGCCCCTGCTCACCATCCCTCCCCGGGGCCGGAGAGTCTGCGGCCCGGTTCCCCTCCCTCGCTGTGGCAACTCTTCCTTCTTCCACTTTCTCTACTTTGAACCCATCCCAGCAGAGTCCAGGAAGTAGCCTGGCGCTGGAGACTGGCGGCGGTGGCGCCCAATGGGGTGCACCAGCGGCGGCGGCGGCCCCGCCCAGAGAGCAAATGCGGCCAATGGCTATATGAAGGCGGGACTTCCGCTGTCCCGCGGAGGGCGGGGGGAGCGAACTGTTGTGGTGCGGCGCGTTGGGCGGGCGGCGGCCGGGCGGCCCAGGGGCTGCCGCGGGACTCGGGGCGCAGCCGAGTGGCTGCAGGGGTGGGGCGGGCCGGACGCTCCGCGGGGCCCGGACGACGCGGGTTCGAGGCCGGGCCCCGCGCGGGGAGGCCGCGCCACCCCGGGGGAGCTGCCCGGCAGCGAGTTTGCCCCACAGCCGAAAGAAGGCGGGAGCCGGCGAGGGCCTTCAAAACCCCCTGGCAACCCGGGCCCGGAGTCCCTGGGGAGCGGCTGCTTCCTGGGACGCCCTCCCGGACGCGCCTGCTGCCGGGTAGCGGTTCTGGGCCCCCGGCAGAAGGCGCCACCGAGTGACCCCCGGCGGGGCCCTGCAAGCCGCGGGAGTCGACCCCGGGGCCTCGAGCGGGGAGGAAGGGGCTTCCGGAGACGCGGGGCCGGGGGCCGAAGGAGCTGGGCCTCTCGGACGCGGGGCAGGGCAGCGCCCGGCCAGGAGACCGACTCTGGGACTCTCGGGTGCGGGAGTGTCGGCGACCTGCCCCGCGGCGAGCGCGGCCGCGGAGTGGCCTACAGGGGACCCTCCCCCAGCGGGGCCAGCCCGGGGCGGGGAGATGAACGGCTTCAGCACCGAGGAGGACAGCCGCGAAGGGCCCCCCGCCGCCCCCGCCGCCGCCCCGAGCTACGGCCAGAGCTGCTGCCTCATCGAGGACGGCGAGCGCTGCGTCCGGCCCGCGGGCAACGCCTCCTTCAGCAAGAGGGTCCAGAAGAGCATCTCGCAGAAGAAACTCAAGCTGGACATCGACAAGAGCGTGAGTCTCCCCGCCCGGGTCTGGGCGCCGCCGCCTGCCCCCGCCCCCGGCGAGGCCGCGGGGAGTCTCGCCGCCCCTTGTCTGCAGAACTGGGGGGTTGGACCCGGGATCTCAAAGGCCGCCCCGGCGCTGACAGGCTCCGGCTGTGATTCTGCCCAGATCCGGCAGGTTGGGGGCGGGGGGCTTCAGGGACTCTCCCTGCCTGGGTAGATGTGACAGCGGTTTCTAACTTGTTTTACTGGCTTAGCTATTAGAGCAGGGAGAGGTGGGTTAGTTTCGCTGGCCCACGAGGGCGCAAGAATCGGGGAGGCAGCGATGAAGGGACCCGGCTCTTCTCCAACTTCTCCCTCCTTCTAGGAACCCTGTTACTCCTTCAGCCTGGGGAAGGTGGCAGCTACTTCCCTGTCCCCTGCGTCCTCGGTTTCTGCAGAGGGTCGCCGTGCTAGCTGCTTGCTCCTCAGGCAGCTGGGGCAATGGGTTTCTCTAGGATGTGGCAGAAATAAGGCCAGGGCCAGGTCTTGGGAGACGGCTCTTGCAGTCGGACTGACTGGAAGAGAAAAAAAAAATCCATTTTCTTAGGGGTAGCTTCTTTTGAAATGCGTGGGTGGGGATTTAAATATGAATAGGATTGCCTTGCTCTTTGTACCTTATTGCCGGAAGCTTCTCCTGTGTGATTTCACCACTTGAAGTTAACAATTCTGAAGATGTGCCTATTGTCAACCAATTAAGAACTTTTTAATTTGACATCTGTTGCTGCAAGCCTTAAGTGACTGCTTCATGATTAGGAATTGGAAATAAGTTCAGGGGATATTTAATATTCAGGTGGACCAGCTGAGAGCTTAGGTGCGTAACATCCATTCTCTCTTAGGACCACAATTTCTCCACAGTTGGGGGAAATCAGAGATTTCTTGTTAAACTGAAAGCTCCACTTTTCCACTCTGATTTTACAGTTGAAACTGAGGCCCAGAGGTAGAAAGTGATGGTGCCAAATACACACAGCACCTGTGAGACATCCTTAAATGCGTCACTGATTTATTTTCAAGCCCTATTCATAAGTCTTCATTAAATTTTTAATAAATAAAAAATCTTCCCTGTCCTTTGTTTAGGCTCTTCCATCCCACCCCCAGTTTTTTAAGAAGTTAATGGTTATAATACATTTGTAGCTCTTACATGGACAGGTGCTATTTTTAAATGGCTGCAGGTGAGCTAATAGCTTTCTTACTAATCTCTCTCAGTATATGTGTAACTAGAATTCATCTGAGAGCAAACAACTGGCTAGACACCAGGATGGTCCCTGATTGGGTCACTTGTTGAAATGAAATGCTTAATTCTAGGACTGCAATGAGTTCATCCACTTGGAAATACTGCCTACCTTCTGTGTAGGTTGTTAGAAGCCTTTACTTGAGCAGCTTGTAATAATTTCCAGTGTATAAACAATAGGAACTTCCAGTCATTTTAAATCTTGGATGTCCTCACATCGGAATGATTTTGCTGCTGCAACTTGGAGCTCAATTTACCCACTGACCCCAGTGGAAAACCTATGTTGAGCTGTGTTGATCATTTCACACACACCGTCTAGAAGAGAGGAAGCGTTAAGTGTAGCGCCAGCATTCCCACAAGGTAATGTTTCTGAAGGAGTAGGGTTTCGGGTGGAATCATTCGCAGTTTGTTCAAGGTGGTGTTGTGGAGTTATTATTTCTGAAAGGGATTCTATTTCATTCTCATAGGCTTGGGCAGGAATTCAATTCCAAGTAACTGCTGTGTTACAAGAATTTTTAGCTGTTGCAGAAAGTGAAGCAGGGGAAAAAATAACACTAGAGCCTTTGCTACTTACCCTCCTGCACTCACCCCACCCGCAAAGGCCACTGAGCTCAGAAATTTCTGAAAACCAGTATGTACTTGAAAATGGTTAAGAAGAAGATGATTATTTCTCTTGTAAAAGAGTCTAGCAGAGAACTTTTTAAAATAACAGCACAGAAAATCCAACCCAGGCTGTTCAACTCATTTTATATAGACAGTGTCAGTGTTCTGTGATTTATTAAGACATAATATGCTTGCAAACATTTCTCCAGTTGACATATTTCTACTTTTTTCCTAAAGAAAATTAGAAGTTGAGAATAGTATAAAGGAAAATGTTGAGGTAGGAAAGGACATGTACCAAGGGTCAGAAGACCTAGACGACCTTGGCCAAGTCATTTCCCCACTCTGGGTCGCTTCATTTTACTCCTCTAGAAAATGGGATTGAGGCCAGTGGGGTTGTACGAGTCATTGCTAAATTCTTTTCCAGCTAGTAGTAGTCCATTATTTTAGTGTCCTGACCTGAAATCTTCCAGCCAAAGCTTCAGAAAATCACCTATTCTGCCTATTGTTCTCCTACCAAGCTTGTCGCTCTGTGAACTTGAGGAGCAGTTTAATCTCTGACTTTACATGCCAGCCTAGCTAATAACAGAGGGCCAGCTACCTCTCAGAGATGCAGAGAGTACACTTTGGTGTGCTTTCTTCCTAGAGAGAGGCATGTCTCAGCTAGGTGGGATTCTTTGGGACAGTGGCACATGCTGTGTTTGAAAGTCTTCTGACAGAGTTGAATCTGGCAAAGCTATCCTAATTTGTAACCATGTAAGTGGTGGCTTTTACTGGTCTGAGCTGTATTTAGATGTAGGGGACTGCCTATATTGATTCATCAGCATTTGTTGAGTACCTGCCATCTGCAAAACACCATCACAGTATAAACTTAAAGCTACTTGTGACTCACTAATCCAGCCACATGAAAGTGATAATTCATCTGAATAAACAAACAGTTTTCATTATTTTCTCCATGAAAAGGTCTGAATTGGTGCTGATTTCCTGCCAGCTTACTTTTATCTTTACGGATTTAAGGAGTAAACTCAAATTTAGAAGTCTCTCCAGAACATTTGTACAACATCTGTTTCAGTAACAACAACCCCAAGTCGTTTACACAGGCATTCAATTTCTGTAAGGTCTTTGCATTGTTCCTCCAGCCTACTCTGGAGGATTCTTCACATCTTAGCTGCTGTTGCTGCCTTTACTTACTAGAATGCCTCTAGCCTGTATTAGAAAATTAGCAGTAGTGTCCACCTGCTTTTATGTTGTTCTACCTTGCGAGAATTTCCACATCTCTTTCCACTTCTCTTTGTGGAGCACATGGGAGGTAATGCAAGAATTATAAATTGACACATGGAAGTGAAGTTTTTCAGAGAGCTATCTTACAGTAGTAGCTATTGTCAATGTAAAAATAGGATGTCCCATATACCAATAACCACAGTCCCTTCTTTCCTGCTTTCCTCCTCTCTGGGGTAATGCTTTACAGCCTATTGTAAGTTCATAACTCCTGCAGATCTTCTGAAAATGTCACATCGTTCCCTGTCTTGTCTGAAGGCAAATCTAAGCTATTCACATGCCCCCCCCCCGACCCCCAAATTTCTCATTATGCTCCTATGGGCAGTCATTGCCACCCAGCTGACACTGCGTACACCGGGCCTTCTCACTCACTCTTTCTCTCATCCCTTTGGAAACTCTGAATCTTGGCTCTCCTTCCCATCTGAAATGCTTCCTGTCTGCCTACAAACCCTCCCTTCTAGTCGGGGCCTTTCACTGAAACCATCTCATTTGCCAGTATCTCTTCCTTTGCTGAATCTATACCAATTATTGTCTTTACCTTTCCATGGAGACTTGGTGGTGTTAGTGTTCCAAATGTGGTGTTAAGTGTTCCCTTTATGTGTTGCTTGTTCTGCAACTTAGTAGTAAGCTTCTGGAACTTGTGGCTGACACCTTGTTCTTCCTTCTGAATCTCCAATGCCTTGCAATGGAGAGAAGCCCCATCATTTGACAGATACCCATTGCTGCTTCCAAGCAATTGGCAACTCTGACTTTGATTTCCTTCCTATCAGGTAAGGCACCTCTATATCTGTGATTTCCACAAAAATTTCATCCAGAGTGTCCGAAATAAAAGGAAGAGGAAGACAAGCGATGATGGTGGAGATTCTCCTGAGCACGACACTGACATTCCTGAGGTAAAGGTCGAACAAATCATCTTGAGAAAGCTGAAAGAATGGATTTTAATCTGATTCTTACCTCTGGCCTGGTCTACCTTTTGTGCTAAGAAGTATTTATAGTCCCTTTTGTTTTGCTGTTGTTTATTTGAAAAGTGAATTGTAGAATCTTAGTAATATTGAATCTGAGAGCTAAAAGCTTAGAAATCAACTGGTCTGACAGCCCTGTCATTTAATAGACAGGCACAGAGACCCAAGATCACATATATAGTTTGGAAGCTGCAGTCTCGTGCCCTTTTGATTAGACCACGCTGCCTTTCCTTAAGAGGCCCCTGGTAAATGTTTGCTTATAACCACAATGTCACATTTTTCAAAACCTTAATTTTTTCCATTAAAGTTAGAGGCTGAGTATGTATGGGTTGGGGGAAATCTCTTCCCCTCTTTTTTCTGGTCTATCAAATGAAGGTGTAAGTTGCCAGTTCATACCAGCTCTGAGTTTCTGTCACTCTGATTCCTTGGTTCCGGGTCCAGGCATGTTCTCAAGGATCCATTTCAAAGCAAGTTAGTTTTACTGGGCCAGAGTTTCTCAACCCTGGCACTCTTGACATTTGGGGCCACATAATTCTTTGTTGTGGGGGCTGTCCTGTGCATTGTAGGATATTTAGCAGCGTCCCTGGGTTCTAACCACTTGATGCCAGTCACACCAGCCCCTAAGTCGTGACAATCAAAAATTATCTCCAGATAGTGCCAGACATCCTTTGGGGGGCAAAATCTTCCCCTGTTGGAAACCACTGCACTAGACTGTGAGGTGTAGGCTTCTCAAACCGGAAGGCTGTCTTCCCTTCAAGGTGCCAGCGTCTATTAAGTGAGACTTCAGGAAGGAATATTGGATTTTCTTTCTACCTAAATTGTTTTCACTTAAGACTCAGCAAAAGTGTACATTGAATATTTGATACATGAATATTTCATAAGGCAAACGCCTATTAGCACTCAGAGTGAAAATGACTGTGTAGGAATAGAAAGAGTAGGTGGGCCTTTATCTGCAGATGTGGAGGAAACCTTTCAGAATCTGGCCCTTTCCCTCGGTCCCTCCCTGTGTCCCTTTTTCAACATTTGTTTACAGTGTTTTGCTGTTGCCTTTAGCATTATTATTATTTTATAAAGAAATGGATGTATTTGATTTCTAAATGCTCATCACCAAAAAAAAAGGTTTTTGAGGAATGTTTTAAAAAGAATGAAGGACTTTGGTCCCTCATATTGATCATTCATTTTGTTTTTAAGTGCTCTCCACCTGCCTGAAGCAAGAACATCTCTTTTAGAGGCAGGTAAAGGCAGCCCAACTTTCTGGGCCTTCAATATTTCATGACTGTGCAGCTTTCCTCTCTTCCTATATTAGAAAAAAAGTGGGGGGTTCCCTTCCCCTCTGTTCTCCAGTCATCTGCAGAGACCCTGACCCTACCTGCTGGTTTGTACATTCACTACAGTAGCTTTTGAGCTTTCTCTGGAGGGTTGTTAAGGATTCTAATACCTGAAGGCTGAGCCTAGGGAAGAACTATTTGAGAGTGGCAGTTCTTCTCGCTGTCCTCCTTCATGCCCCTCTGTCCAGCCTGCTGCCTCGTTCTGGCATGTCTTCCTCCACATGTCTCTCTGGTTGTTGCCTTTGCTTTCCATCTTTCGTATCCCCCTCCAGCATCACCATCCCTCCAGAGCTCAACTTCATTATCTCATTTCTGGGTCATTGCTATAGCATCTCCCACTGTACCCCTCCTCCCGTCAGTCTTCCCTACAATCCCCACCAAATCTGTCTTCCTGCAACATCACCCTCCATCACCCGGAGACTCCTCCTGCTTTTCTTCACGTGTTACCATCCATTCTCACTTTCTAAACCCACTGTGACTGCCCCCAACCCATCTAGTCATCTCCTGGCTTTTCATGCTCATGATCTCCCTCATCCCCTGCTCTATTCCTCACTGCCTTTACAGACCCTGCCCCTCCTTAGCTAAGCTTCACTTCCATCAGCCTTCTGGGATCAGTCCACCTGAGCTAGAACTCTTTTTCACTGTTGTTTTTATCCTCCCAGCCAGTTACTAGTTCTCAGTGGACCATTTCTAAGACCTCTTTTGTAGCCCTCCCCATCCTCACCCCTACCTAGTATAATGCTAGGCACATAGTGGGCTCTCATTGAGTCCTGGCTCATCGGGTAATGGATAACATGTTTCTCCTTTTCTCTCTAGGTCGATCTGTTCCAGCTGCAGGTGAACACTCTACGACGTTATAAACGACACTACAAATTGCAGACCAGACCAGGCTTCAATAAGGCCCAGTTAGCAGAAGTAGGTAGACAAAATTGCCTTCTAAAAAGAAAGCCTGCATTATGCTGTTTTGATGGTGACCCAGCTTCTCCTCTACTGCTATGAGTATCTGCTAATTGTAATCTCCTCCACAATTCTGGAAGCAATTCTCCATTTCTTTTTTGCATAACTTGGAATCCCACAGCTTTAGACCTGGAAAGGCCCTAGTTCCAGAAGGAAACCATGGCACAGAGAAGAAAGGACTTGCTTAAAGTCACACAGCAAGTTGGGGAAGTAAAATTGAGTGTAGAATCTCAGGACTCCTAATTCTAAGTCCTTAGTAGTCTTTTATTTGTTCATTTGTTTGAATCTTTTTTGTAAGATTCTGTGTAGATATGATCCTTTCTGCTCATCAGGCATGTCAGATTAATCATCCCAAAACCTTTGCTGCTGTTCTGGAGGAGCTATTTTTCTCTCTTCCTTTTTTTTCCTTGATTTCTTTACTGTGGTATTGATAATGGAAGTATTCACTATAGTGGATGGCACCCAAGAAAGTTTTCTCCTGCTGAGTTCTTAACAGTTTGGAGGGAGAAAGATGCTCCGATGGCCATTTTTTTTAATATACTGATAGCCTGGTCTGATACTTCTGTCCTTGGCATTCATGTGGGTATTCTCCCATCCCTCTTTTCTTAATACGTTTTTCTGCCTATTGTTTGTAGAAAATTTGAAAAATGGAGAAAAGAAAAATACAATTCTAACATCCACAGATAACCACTCTTTATTCTACTTCTGTCTTTTTATCTATTCCAACCACCTTGATCCATTCAGAGTTTTCCTTAAAGGCTCACAGCCTGGTTGGTTTTTGGTCTTTCCTTTAGCGGTTTCTTGCCAATCCATCATTTTTTCTTAAACATCTCCTTCACCGGTGTCCTGATAAAATATAGGAGCACACGAGCCTCTCATATTTATAGGCACTTCTTAACAAACATTACCCCCTCGCTGCTATCCACCCCTGGTGGAAGAAAGAGGATAAGGTGGGGCAAGAGGAGACCTACAGTCTCAGAACTTACGAAGTGCTGGGAATATGCAGTAAATGATAAGTTTTCCTTCAAATCTGATGTATCTTTTAAGAGGCAGTTATGTACTATTTAAAGGAATTCTTGGGTTCAGATACTTACATCTGTTCAATTGGCTGTTCATTTGACGCAATTTTAAAAAAGAGACATTTCTGCTCAGTTCCAAGGCCTGAGAGGTTTGGTGGCAGCTGGCCAACCAGAGCAGTCCCAATCTCTTCCTTCATGGAGGATGACCATGAAAACTATGCCATCAGTGGTTGGTTGGCTACCACTGAAATAGAACTGTACCTCGGTAGTGTTGCAGGTTAAAGGGCCCCTTTTGGAAGCCTGGAATCCAGACCACTCGCACTGCTGGGGAAGAAGGGCATCCTGAGTTCTATAGTACTGCAGGAAGTTCTGCAGTAGTCATAATTCCCTTTATAGCACTGGAAGCAACTGTCTGTTCCCTCTTTTGCACGATTTAGAATTTGTGGCCTGATTTATGCACGGTTTAAGGGAATTTGTTGTTTTCTTCCCCCCACATAGACTGTCAGCCGACACTTCAGGAACATACCTGTGAATGAAAAAGAGACCCTCGCCTACTTTATCTACATGGTGAAGAGTAACAAGAGTAGATTGGATCAGAAATCAGAGGGCAGCAAGCAGCTTGAGTGAGGATGAAGCACATCTTAAAGGAATGAAGTATAATGCTTAATGCACAGGTGATGTCTGCTACATTTAAGCCCATAAAGACTGTTAAATTTTATTGTAAATAAAGTTTGAATGATGAATACTGTAAATCTTTTTGGTCAGGAGAATTATATTCTCATTCAGCATGTGTATAGAAAGACTTTCTTTTAAGATAACTTCTGGACTAAAAAAAAACAGGATCATAAAAAGAATTAAAGAAAAACTATGTATTGCAGCATTCAACAAAGCATTAAGTGAGTCCTACGGAAAATGTGGAATAAGAAACATTTTGGTAGTCACCTTATAATACCAGGCTGCCACATGTGAGACGTGGCCCTGGAACAGCGGCAAGGTGCAGCTGACGGTGGAGGTGCATGAGCAGACCAAGTCTGGATTTGCATGCTGCCCACGGGGGACTTAGATTTCCCACCCGCTTTGTTTATCAGCAGATCAGTTTGACACTGGTCCCCCTCGCTCGTGCTGTGCCTTGGACCCAGTAGGCACTTAATCAGTATTTATTGGCTAATTGAGCTGTCACTAACAGTGCCAACCTTATAACATCTGTTTCACACTTCTTGTTCCTGAGACCTCTGCCATTACTGTTGCTTGCCCTTAACTGCTAGAGTGTGGAGGAAATCCTGATGCACCAACAAGAAAGTTTCAAACCAAACAAGGATCTCAGGATATTTGCATGCGCACGGCTCTATTTGTCAGGGTTCCAGAAACACTGATACCAAGACCGTCACAGAAGACACAGTCCTTTGTACACCCCTCCATGCTTCACTCTTTGGGGTAAAGTTATATATTATGACTTCAGCCAAGCTCCTGGGCAATAAATGCTTTGACAAGCAGAGATATTTAGTGGTTTGGGGCTAATGTTTTCAGAAGTATTAATCCTCAGTTCACAACCACCACAAAATCTGCCAAGGACCATATGATTCCTGCTCAGAAGTCCAGCCATGGGATTGAAAATCTGGCTGGCCTTGACTCCCTGGGCTCAAGGCCAGCAGCAAATCATGAGTTTGAACAACAAAAGTCAGTGCCATCTCATGTTCATTTTTGTGAGCAATTCACCTCCCTCTTAGGGAGAAAGATTGCTAAAATAATTTTTTTTTAAGTATTAATAATTACCTGATTATTTTTGTTCAAAAAAATGGATTTCTCAATCTAATTCTATCAGAGCCAAAGTATCCTCTGAAAACAAAGCTTTATCTCCAAAAATATGCTTTGGCAAAATTCTCTAATCAATGTGATGGGGGCAGAGAGTGTGGGTAAGAGGGTGGGAGAAAAAGAAGAAAAGAATTCTCATTCTAATTTATGACTATCTTGATATATATTATAGTCAAAGGTGTCATTTTCCTACTCAGTTTCAATTCTGAGTTATTTCTTAAGCCTTAATAAAAGGAGCAATGGACAGCCTGGCCTGGCAGAGAGGTTCATAGATGGCTTAATCTGAGCACCATCACAGAGAAGTCAGAATTAGCCCCCCATTGAGCAGAGCGGCAGAGTATCCATAGGTATCAGTTCTGTGAAACAGAGTGCCATGCTTTCTGTGGAATGGGGACAGAGCCACCACTCTCACTAAAATGCAGTGTGTTCCATTGCAGCAAAGCTTTCGCCCGTATTCAATGCATGTCTAGCAGATTGCAGCCTCTTTAATTAAATATGTGTAAATGTACATAGAATATACTCTGGACTACAAGGGGATCCTATTTTGATACACCTGGCTGGGATGGTATGTCAAGGTGCTCTGTGAGTGTTTTCAGTCATTCAGATGCGGTGTGTAGTTAGAGAATATCTACTTACAGCTGAAGGATGTTGATATGGGCATCAAGAAGGCTCATCAGGTGCTGGAGTTTGGGGACAGATGGGGCTTGCAGGTTAAGGCATCCTTAACCTGCTGCATGGAAATGTCCATATCTTTTTTGAGAAAGAAAGTGTCTCTTTCTGATATTTAAACCAAAATCGTGGGTATGTAGGTCATGTCACTGTTTCCTTAACAGCAAATCTGTTTTCCCAGTTGAGAGAGACAGCAGTACATTTCTGCACAAGAATGTGTGGTGTTAGGATCCATCTGTTCAGTGTGTCTGGAAGAATGCTTTGTTCCAAAGTGAAACCTGGGGAAACTTTTTACCTTGACTTAGATGCCGTGCGCACTTGGGTCCCCTGTCATCCTTCCTCTAAAGAGAAGTGCTTTTGCAAAGTGGAGGTTGTGGATATCTTTTCAACCTTAAAACAGGTCAGGTGAGAGAAAAGGCAAAGCTATGTAACTTGTGTCTTTCTCGTGTCCAGAAATCTGTTCTTTCATCAAACCACTAAACCACTTGCCTTAGCCTCTTCTGCAGATTCTGATGGCTTATCTGTGGGCAAGAGACTTCTGCCTGTGAGAAATGGCCAAGTTCTCCAAAGCAACAGGGTCTGGCTTCAGGGAGCAGTGGGGCTTGGGGAAAGCAGTGTTCATCTTGGCTGCCTGCATTTTTATACCACCTGTCAAGGACTCTTGCACTTCTTTCCACCTGTGACATTGCAGCATTGCCTTCTTTGCTCTTGGTGCTCCTGGGAAAAACTGGAATTTGAAATCCAGAATTGGCATTGTCTTCTTAAAGGGTGTGTTTCCTGCCTCAGTTCCAGCCTGGTTTGGTTCTTTCATATTGCCCTGAAGTTTGTCACATGGAAACACCAATATCCTACCATTCATGTTACTTTGTTTTAAGATTTTTCAAAAACGGACAAACTTCTTATTTCAAGGAACAAACTCTTAGGTTGGCAACAGCATGTGAAAAAGATCATAGCTGAATCTCATGAAAGACTGAAAACCAAAGGATTCAAGACCAGTGTTGTAAAATGAAGAGGAATTTTACTTATGTGTTACAGCTGCCAAGTTGTTAGATGTTCCTATCTTAGCAAAATAGTCATGCTTGCCTTTCAGAGAACAGATAGTAACAATTGTTTGCAGCTGAAATGTTGTATCTAACCTTGGTTTCTGGCTCTTTATTTTGTGGGAACTTTTTTCTTAATATCCCACAGGGCAACTGCCAAATGGAAGGGAGAGGGTGGGAGAAGGAACTTATTCTGGGGCTCTCACCTGTTGATGTAGGCTGTCGCAGGTGTGGATCCCAGAGTAGTTGCTTCATGGAAGTCACCTGAGGGCTCTCAGTCATTACAATGACAAGATCCATAAGTTGGGAAAGGGCCTTTAAGTCATCCAGTCTAGTCTCCACACAGGTGCTGACATTCTGCCTACAACCGTCCCACCAAGGGGTTGAGCACTCTGGGCTTAAACACCTCTGAGGACAGAGAACTCACTACCTCCTGGGGAAGCTGTTCTATCTGGCTTTTCTATGTTCTCTGTAATTTCCATTTTAGTCTCTGCCCCATGGGGGCCACATGGGATGAGTTATTCTCTTGGCAAATGACCTAATTGCTGGCACTGTTCCAGAAGCATAGCATTTGTCTTTTGGAAAGGAGCAGCTAGGAAATAGACACTTTGGTGTCCTGACTGTCCTTACACTTGAGTGTTGGTCCACTTAGTTCCTTATTGGAGAATGTTGAGAAAACTCCATCAGCCAACTTAACACTGACTGGTTCTTGCTGGTGGAGGGGAGAAGGTGTTGTTATCAGCCTGCTTAAAAAATTAACCTCAGACAGATGAGGCCTTAGTTCTATGCTTGTCCCACAAAAAACTGTTGTTCATAACATCACTTAGGACAAACTTCAGCTAGAAGATTTTAAAATAATCTCATTGCTTTGCATGTGGTTTGAAGGTTCCATGGTTGCCTAGGGCCTGTACCTTAAGATTCCTATAAGAACTTGACATATTGTTTTTACTGAGAAAGCAAAGCTTAGGAACTTGGGAATGAGGGCCGCGTGTGTCAGTAGAAGTGCCATATTTTCAAGCTGGAAAGTCCTTAAAGGTGGTTGTTGTCCAGTCATCCATTTTTACAGATGAGGAAACTGAAATTCAAGAAGACTTGCCTAAGGTCACATGGCACTCTCAGAACCAACCTCCAGTCTTCTTGACGTGTCCAGTTCTCTTCTCACTCTCTGACTTGCAGGATGACTAATCCAGTCTAAAATAAGATGCCCTCAGATTCTTGAGACCTTGTAACAGAGCAGAAGTTCCCAGGGGCAACCTGGCTCTCAGGGGCTGTGAAGTGACCTGCAGAACTCAAGGTTGAGTGAAATGATTAGGCCAGATGAGTTTTGCAAAACAAGTCTAGCCTATAATTGAAAACCAGGAAAAGCCTAGTGGGAGACGTAGTATTGTCCTAGAACTTAAAATCTCATGAAGTAGGCTTTGTCTGCAAGTTCTTGGTCAGACTTCCACCTTCCAGGCAATCCTTTGAGGTTGTATCATTCAGTTGGCCCTGCCTTCTGGGCCGTGTTTCTGAGCTAGGCTGTCAAACTGAAGGACAGGTGAGCTCAAGATCATGCCCTGGGAAACATGGTGCTTTAGGGTGCCTTTTTGTTCCTCTTCTTGTACTACAGACTGTTTCTAAGTTTATGGCTAGGAAAGGTAAAGTTGATCTGATGTTTTAAGGTGGAATCCAGCCTGGGGTGCAAGGTATAACTGTTCTTGACGTAGACATGTCCTCAATCGTTTATTTCATCTAGCTTGCATCTTAAAACACAAACCCTTCAGTTGCTTTCACTTAATGAACGTATTTGCCAATGACAGAGGGTTGCATAGGATCCCTGTTTTACATTTCTATTCTCGCTTATGGTCATCAGAGTGTATTTGGGGTATGGGTTTTTTCCCCCATTTTGTAATTGCCTTATTGAAAAGTAAGTGCCCTTCCATTCCAGGCTCCTCATATTGTACTTGTTTCCTGCCAAATTTGGGGAATCATTTGTATTTTAATTTTGTAAACTATGGCTCTGTACTGTTGAAAGGCTCTCAATTCTATGGGGTCTCCTTAGTATGTATGTGACTTTTCATGTTGCAATATCACATAGATGGGATGGCCCAACTTTCGCTCTTAATAAACAATCTGAATGAGTAAGAAACCCACTCTGCTGTCCCCTTTGAATTTCTACATAGAATGCAGATGCTTTCACTTCCACATTTGGACTGGCTGTGTATTACGGTGGTTAATGACAATGATCTTTCCTCCCAGATCCAGGTTCTAGCACCCACATTCCCAGTGCACACCAAGTGCATTTAGATCCCAGGAGGTTGGGTCCTCGTTTGAGTCCTGCTCTCCCACTGACTCCCCTGGCAAGAGACTGACTGGGCCCAACAGCCTGAGTCTGGGGCTCGACTTCGGTGTCATGTATCACTCTCTGGGTCTTCAGTTATCTGTCCATAAAATGAGAGTCCTAAAAAAACTGAACGAAGAACTGCAAATTAAAATGCCTTTAGAAGCAAGCTACAAACTGAAAAATTCAGGTGCCTTCTAAAGGCAGCCACTACTCAGCTCCCACCTACTGTTGTCACATGGGAATGCTAGCCCTGTGTGGCCAGGTGTTGTGATTTGACCAGAGGAACTGGAAATGCAAGCCTTCATATAAATAGCCCGATGTTTAAATGTCTCAAAAACTTATTTTTAACAGTATATGGATTGGTGTTACTTCCAGGCAAGTCCCTGCACGTTACAGCTTGAAAAGCCTAGGCTGTATAATTGAGCCTCACTGATGGAGGTCCTGAGGTCGAGTGAGATGCAGCCCCTTGTCCAGCCTCACACTGCTGGGAAAGAGCAAAGCCAAGCCTCAGGCTCAGGTCTGTCCTTTCAAATCTGTCGCTAGTGCCACTCTCCCACACCTTTGTCCTCAGCAGAATGAAAAGGGCAAATGCAATAAATATTTCCCTTTATCATATTAGTTAAATAGATGTACTACATCCTAGCTCTAAAATTTTAAACCTCACAGAAATTTAAAAAGTGCAGAACCTCCCCTCACCACATCCTCATCCTCTGCCATCCTACTCCCCTGTAAATGGCGTTGAGAGTGACTTTTCATGACGTATTTGTAGGAGCAGGGAGTCCTGGCTCTCACCAAGAGCCCGCAGGATTAGTGTTGTGTTGCTGCTGAAGGACACTGTCATTTATGGGGTCCTTGAGTTCATTAGAAAGCAAAGGAAGTTCCAAGGTTCGTGCCGTATTGTGTCTTTATTTGAGGCACAGCATGAGAAGTCGTTTCCCCACCTGTCGGCTGCCTTCCCATTCTTTTACACTGTATCCAACCCTGAGGGCTGCCTGCTGTCCTTGAACCCCTCGCACGCTGCTGTGCCCCCAACCTTCCCCCAAACTGGCTGACCCTCTGCCGGAATAAATATTCCTTGAGGATCCACAGGCATCAGTTTGAATGGACACTTGGAGCCACATTGTAATGTACCATTAGAGCAGAAGTTTCATTAGGAATGAGACACCTTGTTTAAAAAAAAAAAAAAGCTTTAGAATATTGAATATCAGATCATCTGTGGCCCAGCCTTTTTGGAGGTGACACTTGCTATGCCACACCCCATCAGAGCCCCCTAAGAACTCTGTTGCAATGCCAATTCCTGGGCTCATCCCAGATCCTCAGAATGAAAAGCTCAGGGACTAAATCCCAGGAATATGAATTTTTTTAATTTCCCCAGGTAAGATTTAAGTTCAATAAAGTTGAGAAGCACTAATCTGGTCCAGAAGTTTCCCAATCCCAATCCAGAGATGAACAGCTTCAGCCTCATCTAAACACTGGTTAAAACTTCCCCCTGATCAATCTTCTCAAGTGGAGCCCAGGAAACTATGTTTTTACAAAATCCCTGTGGGAATTTATTTACACATCCAGGTTTGGGATATATCCTGAGTGCAACCCCCTAAGGCCCAGGTCAGGAATGTAGCTATGTTCAACATCAAACAGCACAGAAGTGTCAGAGCCTGAGCAAATATAGTGACACGCACACAGAGACGTTATTAAGACAAATCATTTGAATGGATGATCTTTAGTCTGGATAAAACCAGAATGAGAATAACCCACAGTTCCCAGCACAATGCCTGGCATGTAGGAGGACACTATAAATGTCTGGGAGTGAGTCTTCTGTTTACCAAACAGTTTTTTAGTCTACAAGGATCTTCCACATCCAGAAATAATAGCTAAGTACAGAGTGCATACCAGACAAAGTGCTAATAGTTTTACATGCATTAATTCATCTAATCTCACTACAATTGTATAAAGTAGGAATTGTTACTAACTCCAATTTACAGAGGTGTAAATACAGACTCGGAGAGGTTGAGGAACTTGCCGAAGTAACAATGAGAGCTAAAGGCACTCCTGGGATTGGATCCAAGGTCTGTCTGGCTCTAGGGACACTGTTGTCAACTCCAGTGTCAACTGAGAATGCCAAGTTTTGAAGCAGTGCAGCCACAACAGTTACCCTTGTCCTGATCGACTGGATTTGCTAAACTTTAATGAGGGATTCTAACAAGTCCCTAAGACTCTAGTTAGGAAATTTAATAGGGTTTAATGGAGGTTAACAAGGTACATCCAACCTTCTAGCCAGGTTTTAACTTACTGGAGCTGAACAGAGATTAACAAGCCCAGGAGGTGTAAAGACACCTGCATGATTTAATGGGGTTAATGAAACTGTCAGAGGTTGGCTGAGAGGGACAACACTGGAACATGCTGCTCTTAACAGTCAATCTGGTTGAGGTCAACAGACATTTATTAAACAGCTGAAGCCTGCCCTGTCCTGCCCTGGGCACCCCAGGGGTAGCAAGTAAAACAAGGCCACAACCAACGTGCCAACCGTAGTTAGTCCTGGTTGGTGGAGTTTGGAGTTTGACTTTCTCCTTTGTGCTTTCTTGGTCTCATCTAAACTGTTTAAAACGGGCCTGAATCATTTTCACCATAACTGTAAAATAGCAAAGCACTTTTGTTTTAAGTGCCCTCATAGCACTTACTATCTGCTTGCATAGTTTAAGCTACATATTCCTGAAACGTGGAAAAGAGTAAGAGAAATAAAAGCCACAACCCTAGGACAATCCTAAATCTGGGTGGTGCGGAAATGTGGTAAAGGGCCATCGCCCATTCTCTCCGTGGGTTTTTGTCACACGCTCTGAAAAAGTGATATATAAAGTCACACTGGTAGGGGAGAAGCCAAAGCAAATCCTCATCCTCTGTCTCTCGAATTGGCACCATTTTTTCATTGAGTCCTTACTATATGACAGACCCAATGTTAAGCACTTTCAATGCCTTGACACCTCTGTGAGATGGGGACTATTATTACCCCTATTTTACAGAGGAGGAAATAGAAGTTTAAAAAGGAGAAACAGCTGGCCCAAGGTCACCAGAAAGTGGTGGGGATGAGAGTCAAACACAGGTACCAGCGTCTACCATGCCTTATGCTATATACCATGCCCGTATATAGCATAACAGTTGACTGGTTTTAAAAGTGCTATATATAATCATCATTTTAAAATAATATTTAATGACATAGAAAGACACGCATATCAGCTTAGAAACACTTTATATGTAGACTACATATGTATCTGCATACCTACTGTATGTAATATGTGTGTATGGATGCAGATATGTATACATACAATGTGTAGCTTGTGTATTTATTCACATGTATATATAAGCACACTTGTATCTGTGACTATGGCCATATTTATAGGTATATCAAAGTGTTTATTTACTAACTGCATGTATGCCATACTGTAGCTATTAACATATGATTCAGAGTAAGGGGGAAATAGGAAGGAAAAGGCATTCTGAAAACCAAGGAGCTTCCTGGAAGAAGAGGCTCCTAAGCAGGCCCTTGAAGGAAATAGGTTTGATGAGATGAGAGAGAGGGGAGGTCCAGGTCGATGTGACTCTGAATGAGGAGCAGAAAGCCTCATGCCAGAAAGAGGGGCTTGAACTTTGGAGTCACCACATCTGCTATTACTAAAAACCAGGCCAAACAATGAAATATGGTCATGAAAATGTTTGAGTGCCTACTGTGGGCCTGGTGCCCAAAGGAGCGGCCTCTGTCCTCCCGCAGCTGGGAATGTCAGAGGGGTTAAGGCTCAGACAGGAGTGGAAAGTAGTCCTTCCGCTGCTGCAATCACAGGATCTGGGAAGAAGGCTCAGAGCACTGCGCTGACCCTACTTCTGAGGAAAGAGTGGTGCATAATGGGCTCTCGAAGTCTTAGAGAAGCCAATGAGGCTTAGCAAATATAATGGGCTTAATTAAGCTAAGACGGCTAATGAGACTTCCTGAGGGCTCCTGGCCACCAGCAAGATTGGCCCCTGCTAAGTGAGCAGTGGGAGGGCAGCTCTGCCCAGCTAGACCCTCTCCTGCCTAAGTGACCGGGTAGGATGCAGGGGTGGACCATCTGGGGAAGCTGTCCATCCCATCAGCTGGGCTGGGACTGGTTCAGCAGGGCCCAAACTCAGCCCAGGCCACAAGCAACTGCGAGAAAGTGAAACCGTATCTCATGAAGCTTAGTGAAGCCCAAGGACTGCAGGAAGCAATTACTGATAAGGCTCTGCCTACTGGGGTTTATCTAAACTAGATGAAGTTGAACTTGGCTGAGTCAATTTAAATAGTTTCAAGGAGGCTCCTTCATCTTCAGCTAACAGTATTTTATCTCTGGTTGCTAATATCATTGTTCAAATGCATGCTATTCATATTTCCACCATGGAATATTTCCAACACTGGATATGAAAAGATGGTCAGGATGGCAAAGCTGCAGAAATATAGCTATTATTTGTTAAGCATCTACTAGGAAATAGACACTGTGCTAGGATATAGGGTCATAGTCCTCACACAAATCTGCAAAGAAGCTTTTTTTTTTTTGAGATAGAGTCTCACTCTGTCACCTGGGCTAGAGTGTTGTGGCATCAGCCTAGCTCACAGCAACCTCACAGCCTGGCTAGTGTTTCTATTTTTACTAGAAATGGGGTCTTGCTCTTGCTCAGCTGGTCTCAAAACTCCTGACCTCAAGCAATCCTCCCACCTCAGCCTCCAAGAGTGCTAGGATTACAGGCGTGAGCCACCGTGGCTGGCCAAGAAGCTATTATCATCCCTGATTTTCAGATGGGAAAATGGATGCTCAGAGAAATCAAGAGACTTACCCAGGGTCTCATGGTGAGTCAGGAGTTGAACCCATGTCAATCTGACTCCACTATGCACCACGCAACCTCCACCACAGATAGACGTGGAATGTTGACTGTGCTGGGGAGGGTGGAAGAGTACTAAAAGCTGCCGGAAGAACTTGGGATCCCAGCAATCTATCTAGTGCAGTGGGCAACTGCCTTCCGTGTTCCTTTAGCCCAGTACAATAGTGACAGAAGTATTTTGAGCTACCAAGAGAAGATTATGTTTTGTTCGGTGCCTTCTATTTAAAGGGACAGGGGAAAAAATGTGTGACACATTTTAGACCTTACATATTATAGTAAGGAAACACAGACCCCTGGCCCTAAGGTGCCTTCAGGGAAGAAAGCCACAGAGATCTTGGATTGGAAAACCTTAAAGTCTCTCAGGAGTTAGACTCTCACCCAGGACTCCTGGTTCTGTGACCTTGCTGGATCCCTTCACTGCACCCCTGAACTGCCAGACGAAGTTAGAGAAAGGGAACGCCGGGGGCTCTGGGCTCACCTTGAACCAGGGAGTCTTGGGTTCCCAATGGTTTCTCTGCACTGACTGTGCAAGGGAGGGAGTGCGGCCGCCAGGTGGCGCCCTCCCCTCAGGCGGTGGCAGACCCAGGCCACGTGGGAAGGATCCAGGGGTATTTCCTGTCCCTTTCAGAGACGCTGTATTTGGGCAATGCTTTGGTTTATACCACTGTAAATCTCTGGTCCCAGCCCCTCGTTTTGCAGATGACGCCGAGGTCCAGTGGGGACGAGGAAGTGCCCACAGTCACCCAGCAAACTTAACCTCCTTTTCTTGGTTTCTAGGTCCAGTGCTTTTCTCACCTTACTGTTCTCACACTCCCACACACACCTCCCATAGCCCACAGTCGGACCACCAGAATTCCACTCTCAGACAAGAGCCTGGTCTCAGGGGCCAGGAAAGGCCATCCTCCCTTCGCCTTCTCTGCACAATCTTGTCGTTTCTGGAGCAGTTCTCTGCGGCCCAAGCCCACGTACAACAGAAGCAATAATAATAGCTCGTGTTTACCACCAGCCTACTCTGGGCCAGGCTAAGAGCTTTCCAATCATCATCTAATCCTTGTGGGATCTTCACACCGTCTCTGAGAGCTATTCTGCTTTCCCTTTTACAGAAGAAGAGTTCTGGGACTTAGAGAGGTTAAAAACCTGCCCAATGCCACACAGCTCATTTAACCAGCTTGTTTGGTTGTAAGTACAGCCCCAGGGGCCAGTCTACACTTCCCTCTTGATCCTGGCCAGGCCTCTTGTGCTATATTCTTTATGTTTCCAAACACTTTCAAAGACCCTTTCCCATTTTAGCCTGACAAGAGTCCTGCAGGGTGAGGGAGGCACTGTTCAGTCCATTTCAGAGATTAGAAAGCTGGGGCTCAAGGAGGTGATTGGCCCAAGGTCACCTGACTCGTAGTAGACTTGGATCTGGACCTGGGTGGGATACTCCAAAGGATACTCCACATCTCACTGCCCAACAAGAGCCCCTCTAATGCCCCTGGGAGTCATGGAACTCTGCAGCTAAAACTGCGGGTTTGGGGGTCAGATGGGTCTGGATCTGCACCCCTGCCCTGCCGCTTAATAGTTGCATGACTGAATAAATGACTTACTCTCTGTATCTGTCAGGATAAGTAAATAAGCCCCTGTATGTTGAGCACTGCTGCCTAACACACAGTAAATACTCAGTAAAAAAAAAAAAACTGTGGCTATTTATCGATGTGATTAACTGAAGCTCCATGTTTCATATTCCTGCTACATGGGCCCTTAGACCTGCATTGTCCAATGTGGTAGCCACTACCATGCGTGGCTTTTAAATATTTGCAATGTGGTCCAGACTGAGATGTGCTTTAAGTATAAAATACACGCCCCAATTTTGAAGGCTCTAGTATGAAAAAAAGAATGTAAAATATCTCACTAATAATTTTTATATTGATTCATGTTGAGATTCTATTTGTGATCTATTGAGTTAAATAAAATATGTTAAAAATAGTTTCTCCTGTTTCTCTTTACATTTTTAATGTGGCTACTCGAAAACTTTGAAATGTGTACGTGACTCCCATTTGTGGCTTGCATTATACCGTGCAGTGCTGCCTTAAACAGTTTCAGAAACCCAACTGCTGCAAGCCTGCTTACCCCTTTGGTTACCTTAATGATGTGGAATATAAGAGCTTTGAACCTGCAGTGTACTCACTGGTGCCCTTGGAAAAGTTACTGAAATTTTCTGTGCCTGTTGTAAATACATCCTGCTTTTCCAAAACAAGCAAACAAACCAACGTATGTCCTTAATGCCTCACATGGCTGTTGTGAGGATTAAATAAAATAATGAAAATAGCTTTACTGCAGACAACATGCTAAGTGCTTTGTGTGCCTTATCTCTCTCCACCCTCGCAAAGCCCAGGAAGTTGGGGCAATGATCCCTCTCATTTTGCAGGTAAGGAAACTGAGGTTCAGAAGTGTTCAGCAACTTACACAGGGGCTCTTGGCCACTGGACTGTAGTCCCTGCTCTAGGAGGAGAAGGTGTTGAATGAAAAAAGGGGAAAGGAGAGTACAACTCCCCATGTGACCTTGGGCAAGTCCTTCTTCTTTGTGAGCCTCAGTTTCCCCTTCTGTAAAATGAGGGAAATGTTTGGATAGTCAGTAAAGATCCCTGCTATCTCAATGTTATGGGCTGCTTTGAACAGTTCAGTGAACATAAGACTTCGAGGATTCCTCTAAAGTCCGAAGCCTTCCGTTGTCCATTCTGTGGGGATAAATGTGCATTTCTGTTTGTTTGAATAACATTTGTAGGAGCTTTATATAGTGTCTATCTCTGCTTACATTAGACGCTGTGTATTATAGTTAAGAGTCTCACTATTTCCCATATAAACCTTGTTTTTTATGGGTTTGGGAGAGCTCAGCTGTAAAAACTCTCAGCTGAAAAAAATTTTTTTCAAACAAATTGGGTCTAAATCAGGAGGCTGGTTTTAGACACTTTAGAATGTGCGTATTTTTTTTCTTCCTAGTCACTTTTCATTTAAAAATGAGACTGGCTGCTTTCTTAGTTTCGTTTCTTTTACAAAGATTTAGCAAGACTGTAAGTTTAACTGCTGGTTGCATAGGGAGAAGGTATTCAGTGTTTTTTCCAAGAGAGCCCTGGGCCTGAAGCCTGCAGACCTGCCTTCTAGTTCCAGCTCAATTTTTGACTGGCTATGTGACCCTGAGCTGGTCACATCAACTTTCTGGGTCTTCCTTTCCCCATCTGTCCATGGAAACATCATTTCTGCCCTGGCTGCCTTCTAGATTATGGGGAGGAAAATGTGCTTGTGGAAGTCAAAGTACCGAGGTAATGTGCCATGCAAACACCAGAGGCTGCTGCAAAGAATCACGTGCTGAGTTTTTCCACCCAGAGAAAGTATATTGCTGGAAGCAGAATGTTACAGACAGGAAAAAACTAGAGATCTTGGAGCCCACCATCTTCCTCATTTTATAGATGGGATCCACTCAGGCCTCTGACAGGGAAGGAGGGTTCAGGAGAAGGCTGGAGTTAGAATCCCAGACCCCTTAACTCCTTCCTTCTTTTTTTCTCTACCTTACTTTGTGGGCCAAGGAAGATCAGTCTGAGAGAAGCTCTGTTTGGCTGCATATGTATGTACATACACACACACACACACACACACACACACACACACACCCTTTGGCAATACTCTGAGATACAGGGAAAAACCAGATCTCTGGAGGCAGCCAGACCTGCACTTTAATCCAAATCCAACCTGCCTTTTACCATCTATGTGACCTTGAACAGTCCTTGAAAGTCCTTCACCTCTCTGAGCCTCAGCTGCCTCAATGTTAACCTCGCAGAACCCTGTGAGGCTTATCTGAAATAATGCACGCTAAGGGTTTAAATGGTTTGCTTTATAAGTGTTAGCTATTATTATTTCATTCACCAATACATTTTTTAAATGTAAGAAGAAGACTATGTTTGCTGTGTGGAAGGAATAACATGCTCTTCAGGACACGTATTTGCTATTGTATGTAAACTGATGATCCTTATTAGCATCTGTTCTAATTCATTGTCTTGATGTCCACAGCACCTAACCCATGGCAGGTACTCAGCAAATGTATGTTGAATGGTGTATTGAAAGTACACTGGCAGCAGAAAAAACTAGAAGGAAACTGCAGCTTAATTTTTATTACAAAAGTAATACTTATTCATTATTTTTAAAATTTAGAAAAATATAGCTAAGCAAGAGGAAAAGTAAAAATTACCCTTATTCCCACAAGTCAGAGGAAGAGGTGTAAATGTTTTGATGTACATTCTTCCACTTTTTCTACATGCATGCTATTTATTTGTTTATTTTTACATAAAGGGAGTTACGATGGACAGTGGAGAGGGGGTTTTATTACTATATTCTGAACAATTTCTATGTCAATTGCTACATTTTTTTCCCTGATGGCTGAGTAGTAATCCACAGTACCGGTGGATTTATTTAGGGAGTTCTGTGATTATAGCACATCAGAGTTCTTTCCTGTTTTTTCATTCTTTAGTAGAATAGTCCTGTTGTTAAACTTTTGTGAGATCAGTGAGTATTTTCTTATGATAAACTCATGGAATTTACTTTTAAGTTCATGACCATTCCATTTTTTTCCCCTCTATTAAAAAAAGATGTATTTAATTCAATAAATAAATAAATAATAACACTTTCTGCCACAGCCAGTTTGAGGTGTCTGCCAAGCCGCATTGAAACCTGGGTAGAGAATAAGAAAGTAAACATCAGGCTCTAAGGTATTTTGGAAGGAGGGAGGGCTAGAGAGGGACGGGAGCCCCGGGAGCCAGGTGGCAATGAGGAGAGCTGGACCCCGAGTGTGGAGACTGGCGCAGACTGGTTTGTGAAACCTGGAGCAACTCTGTCCCTCGTCTGGCGGTTCGGCTTTTCTTTTCCGGCTGTGCAGTGAGAGCTGGGCTTGGGCGTGCGCTGGGGCTTGGGCGTGCGCGCCACTGGAGCAAGGCTTGGGGACAGTGGAATAACATCCGGGGACCCCGCCGTGGGCACCTGCTCCCTGTCTCAGCTCCCAGGTTCGGGTCTGGGATTCGGATGGGACATCATTTGGACTGAGTTTAGGGCTCCACTGCTCTCTTCCCAAAGAGGGTTTGGGGCCGGCTTGATGGGGTTCTCCAAAGAGGTTATAGCCAGACTTGGCTCTGGCCGCTGTGGTTGGTGCCCCTCGGTACCCACTCTCCTTTCTCTGGCTATAAGCAAGCAGGACCCGGGTGCGCATTCTTCCCGTGCCTAGGATGCTTCACGGTGCTAAAAATAGTGGCGGGAGCTGGGACCTGTGTATAGCCAGAGGCTTGTCTGTGAGCTAAGCTGGAGTTCTGGGTTCGAGTCTAGATAAGGTTTCCGTCCGTGCTGGAGGAACTCTATCGGCTCGCTCCCTGCGTCTGTTTCTCGATGCGTGCCAGAATTTCTAAAGGAATTCCCAACTCTTGGAAAGGAAAAAAAGAAAGAAAGAAAGAAACTCTGGTTTTTCTTTTCTTTCTGCTCCTCCCGGAGGGGCCGTGGGGCCTCGGGCCGGGTACTGAGGCCGGGAAAGGGGTGCGTCGGGCCGGCTCATTACCGCGAGGTGTTGCCCTAGTTAAATCGCGGGTCTGTTTGATCTGGCGGCGGGTGGCGAGAGGGAAAAAAGAAAAAAGTAGGGGGGGCGAGAGTAAAGAGAGGCTCACACCTCCCCCACCGTTTCCTCGCGCCCATAAAACACCTTTTATTAACTCCTTCGCGTCCGGAAAGGCCCGCGTGGCCCCTCAGCCCCTGCCACGGTGTTTACAGCCAAGACTAATGGGGTCCCATATTCACCCCGAAGCTGGGACAGGCGCCTGGGGCACGCCTGGTGCCCCACGAGGCCCTGCCTCGGAGCTGCCAGGGGTCTCCTTTCTCATCTCCGAACCGAGAGCTCTGGCTCCAGGTGTGGAGCGCGACAGCGCCAAGGGACCCGCGCGCATCTTCCCGCCTCCTTCGCAGTGAGCACTGGGGACCGTCCAAGCACTGCGGAGCGTGCGTCCCCTTGCGCAATCATGGGAGCTGTTTGGGGACACAGAAGTGCTTAGCACTATACCCAGCACACAGCTACGCACAAACTAATTGTACATTATTATTATTCATGGACACAGACGCCTGCGTTTGCCTGCTCCAGTTTAACCCAACACGGTCTGCGCCCCTCGACAAATTTTGTTTATTCACACCCACATTCTGCCATAGGTGCGCGTGAGAGGACACAAAGACCTACCGACCGTCTTGCGCAAGAACTCAAATTAGCACACACATGCATACACACCCCGTCCTTTTGCACAAATCCATATGCTCTCACGAAAGTTTGTTGAGTGCTTTGTTGCAGGAGAGAAACCTAAGTGTCTCACTTTAACCATAAGCACTCACAAGCCGATTTTGCTCACGTATAAAAATAATAATACCTGCTACAACAACTTGTGGAGTCCTTACTGACTGCTTACAGCTGTGCTAAGCAGACCCTCTTTGGCCCCTGCACAGTCATGGGGCTCCGTGTGCATTGTCACATGTACCCCTATAAGTTCAGAATTTCACACACCTGAGCAAATTTCCAAGTAAATCTGCCTCTTCTGAGCTACGCTGCCCTGGAGATGCCATTCATCTGTGGTAGGCTCCCTTCTCTCCCAATAACCCCGTGAAACCACCGTCTGCTGACACCAGCGTGCATACTAACCCCCACACAAGCACAAATACTGACCCACGTAAATCTGAGCCTGGCCTCTCTCAGGGTCTAATTGCTTTCCAGTTTTCGTTTCTCCTGGTTCCCATAAGTTATCCTGTCCCGCCTTTTTGTTCTAAGCAGAATGCTGTGCTTTGCACTAGAAAGAAATACTTTATCTGTCCCCTTCCCTTGACTAGATTTGAAGTTTAGTTTTTGTCGAGAGGAGAAGCAGGAACACGAGGATTTCCACCTCGTAGGAACACGGAGTGGGTGGGGGATCTAAGCTGAGATATCACACAAGCTTCTGACGGTTTCAGAAAACTTTTTATTAGTCAAGAGCATAGATACTGCTTTGGCACAGGGAGGGGGCTGTGAGTGGTCCTATAGATTTGAGGTAGAAAAGGGGTGGGGATGGGCGGATAAACAAACACCTGAGCACAACAGGCACGGTTAGGTAGTTCAAATACATAAAAACCTTCCAACACAGGGAAAAGCTTTTATTAAGTTTTTAACGAAGGAAGGAAGGAAAGAAAGAAGGAAGAGGAGAGAAGAAAAAGGAAGAGAAAGAGAGAAAAAGTGTTTCCCTTGAAACTAAATAGGAAGTGCAACAACAAAAAGAAAAATAAAATAAAAAAACAGCACTGTTTGAAGGAGAAGAACAACAAAGAGCAGCCCTTCATCTTCCTGCTTTAGGTTCTCTTTCCCGGGCAGAAAACTATTGATTCCTTATTGCATTTTGTTAGAGAACGGGGGCGTCGGAGGCTTTGACACGAAGCGACGGGAGGGACAAGAGAGAAAGAGAGTCACAGAGCGGAAGGGGAAAGGCGCCGGGGCTTTGAAATTCGCCCCAGAAGGGTTGGGAGGGTGTGTCTTTGCGCGCTTGGGTTCATTAGTCCCTCCCTCTTGCATCGTGTCGCCAAGAGCCACCCTCGGTTAGGAGAGGTGAATATATATATATTTCTTTCTCTTAATGTATTAAAAACTATTTCAAACGACATTGCACGTGCGATCCAAGTGTGTGGTTGCAGCCGACGACCTGCCAGCGCTCAGCAGAGAGGCTCGGCGGGATGCGCTCGCGCAAGCCCCAGAAACCCAGAGCCTGGCTTCCTTTCGCCCCTTCCTCTCCTCTCGGGGTTCCGGGGTTGGCCGGCCGCGGCCAGGTCCTCGGCGCGGCCTCGGGGCTCACTGGTTTAACTCCAGCGCCCAGACTTGCTGCGGCCAGCCGGTGCGTCCCTTAATCCTCTTCTCGCCTGGGCCCAGGACAGGAAGAAAGCCTTCGTGCTGCTGCTGCCAAAGGACACACACAAGAAAAGAGGCGAGAGAGACAGGTTTTAATATTTCTGCTACAATCGCCCGGCGTGAAATGGGATGGGGGAAAAGGTGTCGGGAGCAGTAACTTGGAGTCTTTAAATAAGTGACGGATTTCTGTTTGCGAAATGGGCAAACAGGCTCATAAATTTGCCTTTATGCGCCAAGTTCCTGGGACCCGGGATGGGCTGGGTAGCTTCGAGAGGTTTTGTAATGAGAATCTTCTGGTGAAACTGATGCGCGCTGGTTTTTGCTTTATGGCACCAAAGGGAGACCGCGGGGGAGGGGATGGGAGAGGCGGGAACCTACAGTTTTCCCCGCTCCAGGACCTGACACCCCCCAAACCTCCACGCGCAACCTACTGGCTTTCCAACCCGGTTTAACATAGGGGTTCGGATACAGGGTTGGGTCCTTCGACCTCGCGCTGGGGACTCAGAGGGTTAGGCAAAAGAGAGGGGAGTCCCCTGGCCTGGCGTCCTCCTTCCTTTCTCTCCTAGCTGCAACCAAGCTTGTGCTACTTGAAGAAGGCGGCGACGTGTGGGGGATCGGGATCCGCCCAGTAACTACTTCGATCCTGGCGCCGCCCGGGCCTGCATCTCCTCCAGCCCAGGGCGGCGGTTTAGAGCCTCGATGCCTATCTGTCTTTCCTCGTGTCCCTGGGTGAGCTCTCCCTACTTTACCAGAGGCCCCGCGGGTCAGGAAAAAACCGGCAAGGCTTTTCAGTCGGCTCCACAGCGCTGCGGGCCTGAGCGCATCAACCTAGAGAAACTAGTTCGCCAGCCTGGAAATCACCGCGCTCAGAGGTCCCCAAGCCCTGGGCAAAGAAACCTAGCGCCAGAAAACGTCGCCCTTACTGGAGAGGATCAAGAAAGGCCAAGAAGGAATTTCGATCTCCAAAGCCAAAAAAGGTGGCTCTTGCTTATTTTCAAGAAAAGCCATCGAGGTCGTCCTCAGAATCAGCCTACAAGGAGTGGAGCGGTGGAACACACTCTGGACTTAGAGTAGGAGACCTGAGCTCTTTTACCCCAGCTCCACCTCTGGCTCCTCCGGTAGGTGCCCTTCATGTCCCCTACGACTCTGGGCCTCAGTTTCCCTCTCTGTACAATGGTAAAAGTAGACTAGCCTCTCTGGCAAAGGCCCTTTGAAAACAATAACAGCTCATGTGCATAAATTCACTCTCAAATTAAACTAACAAATTTCCACATTTATTCTTAACCTGGCTTCCAGGACAGCCCTGGGCTGGATCAGGACTCCTGCAAATTGGAAGCAAAATATGTGGTGTGTGCATTTTTTTGGGATCAGAGGCTTCCAGCAGATTCTTAAAGGGTGCCCTAAGACTGCATCTGAAAGAGTTAAAATTCTGTGTTCGCACAGTTTTACAAACACTATCCCACATTACAAATGAATTCAGTTACTAATCTGCCTCCCTCCATGGACACAGTCACACACTGTGACCATCTCAGAACTTCGAAAATTCTCATCTCAGCCTTCCAAAATTGTACACCCGGCAACACAGCCTCCTTCCGCTGCTTGCATCGCCTGCGAGTGTTCATCGCGCCTGCACCCTTGGCTGGAGCGTGCAAGCCCCGGGACTCACCAGCTCCCTTTTCCGCTTGCTCTCGCGGCCGCCATCCGCCTTCTTGAGTTCAGCCTTGAAGGCCTCGGGGTCGCCGGCCTGTGCATCCTTGGCCAGCACGTCCATCAGGTAGGCTATGTAGCTAGTGGCCAGGCGCAGAGTTTTGATCTTGGAGAGTTTGGTATCGGCTGGCACGTTGGGGATGCACTCGCGCAGCTCGGCGAACGCGCTGTTGATGCTCTCTGTGCGTCTCCGCTCTTTCTTGGGTCCTGAGCCTTTCCGCCGGCCCAGGCGACCGCTGAGCGCCTCCAGACGCCCCGGGCTCTGGCCAGGCCTGGCGTCCGGACCGTAGGCGGCGGCCGCAGCGGCTGTGGGCGGTGGCCCGCCGGCAGGGAAGTCCGGGGCAGCGTCAGCTGGGCTCAGCAGCCAGCTCTGGAAGTAGGGCCGCTCCTGGTGACAGCGCGAGGCCGGGCCAAAAAGGAAGGGCTCGTGGAGCATGGGGTGCGCGGGATGCGGGTGGTGATGGTGGTGATGGTGTGCGTAGCTGCCCACGAGGTTCATGTTGGAGCGGCTCCTGGCCTGTGCCAACAGCCCTATTAATGCCGCTCCATGCGCCCCAGAGACTGCCGGGGGCCACCCGCTCTGGGGCCGCGCACTGCTAGCGCCGGCTTTGGGAGAGTCCGGGAAAAGGCTAAAGATGAAACCGCAGCCCCACCGCCTTCTTCCTAGTTTCTGCCCCGGGCGAGGACGCCGATGCCCAAGACCCGTTTAACCCTTCTGCAGACTCCCCTTCAAGATCTGGCTTATATAAGGCCGTGGCTTTGATGTCAACCTCTCCCTGGAGCCAATGGCAGGGGCATGGGGAGGAGGAAAGGGGGTGGCCGTCCCAGGTTTTACACTCAGCCAGCGCCACTCGACTCTAGGCCTCCAGCGGGGACAGGGAACCGGCTCCGGCTCCGCCTCTGCCCCTCCCCCCTAGTTCCCGGCTTGGGCGGGGGCAGGGACTACGTAATTGAGGCACAGGCCGGCCAACGCCACGGACTATTGCTGCCACCTCCTCCCCGCAGATCCAAGGAAAGAAATCCAGAATCATCGAACGAAAAGAAGGCCTTCACCTAGACCCCGCCCTTGATTTTACAGATAGGGAAACAGAGGCCCAGAGAAAGAAAGGTTCTTGTCTCCAGACTCCACAGAATTCAAAACAGGAATTCCAGCAGTTCCCAATCCCGAGTTCCATCTGCTCCGCTAGGCGTCGGAGCCAGAAGATGAGAGGGCGCTGCTGGAGGCAGGATAGGCCCCCAACGTTATTCCTAACACCTCCCCACTTACCCACCCCCGCCCCTTAGTCTTCGGCCCTTTCTGGCGAGACTGGGAGCCGCTTGTGCACGGGGTCGTTACCTGCCCGCCAATTCTGGCCAAGTCATGGGCAGATGGGCACAAGGCGACTGACCAGCGCAGTAGCCTTTCAAAGCCGGACTGGGGATGGAGAGGGAAGCGGGAAGCGGGGGGCGGGCTCCAAGCCCATGGTCATTTACCGGTTTGTTCCAGGCTCTAGGGCCCGAGTTCTTCTCTCGCCTCCCAGGCGCCAGATCCCTTCCAAAGGCCTGCCAGGCTGACTCAGAGGCAGCCCAGCGTCCTCCTTGGCCCTGGGGCATCTAGCCCGCGGGACTCCGCGGATCTCGCACTGAGGGCCATGAGCTCAGCTAGCTTGGGCCACTCCACCCAGATCATCACTCCTGGAGAATCTTTGATTCTCTAAAGACACTGGAGTTGCAGATCACACCGCGAGAAACCGGCATACGGCGGTGAACACATGCAGAGGGGACCGCGACTTGCACAGCATCCGCGAGGCTCACGCCGACGGAGAAACGAAACGCAACTCCTGGCGTCTCACACCTACCCGCGCAGAGGCACGGTCTCCGCTGCGCAGCCCTCGCCGCTGGGGCTCTCCGCCGAAGGCCGGATTCTCTCCCCAGGGGGCTTTCCCCAGGCTTACGTTGGAACTTTGGGAATCCCGAGGTGGCGACGCTTGAAGCTGGGAACTCTCGGTCTTACCTCCGGTTATGGTAGCTTCCCAGCTGGTGGCCACATGCCTGGGTCCCTCCATCCTCCCCGGCCTCTCCCAGCCCCCATCCGGTCCTTCCCTGGGGGGGAGGGGGCTAGACAGAGGGTGTCATTCAAAAGCATCGTCCAGGTAAGGGTGAGAGGAGATTATCTACATGAGCGCTCTTGTAAGAAGACAACATTATCCATTCATTCAACAATCACTTATTGACGCCTGCTGTGTGGCTGGCAGTTACTGGTCCAAAGGCAGAGGGAGAAAGGCCAACTCTCTCCTTGTATCGACAGGAAAAGTGAGGCCCAGAGAGGCTGAACGATTTTCCTCGAGGTCCGATAGCGAATGGATAAGTGGAATTACAGTCCTGTACGAGCAAGTGAATAAAGAGGCGGGGAGCGGACGGGACAAAAGCGGATGGTAAACGCTTAGTCCTGAGCTGGCTGGTTCCACCTGCGGGAGTTGGGCCGGGCTGTGGGCCCCGGAGGTGCATGTGCGGTGGGGGGTGCGGAGGGAGGTCCTAGTTTCCTGCCCGAGGCGTGCTGGAAACCCGCCGCTCTCCCCGGCGCCTGGCGCCAGCAGCGCTGGGGCTGGGCAGAGCGCGGAGCCGTGGCTCGCGGGGAGGGAGCGCCGGGCGCCCGACTCAGCCGCGGCTCCGCGGGGTCTCGCGCCGCCGGGACCTGGAGGCGCTCTTGAGTGAGGGCGTGCGGGTAGAGAGAGTAATTACTCTGTGGAGAAGGACCTCAATCCTCAGCACACGCCCAGCCTTTGCCCCAGTCCGAGAACGATCTTCACCCTCTAGGCCCTCCAATTGCACATAAACATGTACACGCACACAGGCTCACCCAACGTTGCCGGCATACGCAAAAGCCCATGTGATGTATCATACAGATGCCCCAAAGTATTAATATGTATATTCTAACAGCAATACCGTTTACACCCAGGGTACACACAGCATCTCAATATTCATGCATTCCTGGGATTTTACACGTTATCTCTATGTCACCCACAGGGTACATACACATCACGCCTGAGATGTGTTACAGCTAGGAGCCACTCCCAGTCCTACACTCAGGCATGCACAAAGACCTCAGTCATATAGTAGAAACTCACCAATTCCAATTACCACACAGATGCAGGGTTTTACACATATTACTGTCACAATTACACACAGGTACAACCAGTTTGTATTTTCTTACCATTCCCCGCAACTGTATTCACAGCAAAACTTCCAAAAACCCCATCATACATTCCATGTATTCTCAGTGTCCAAATGAAGTCTTCAGTACACAAGCACACAGCCACAATTTCTACTATGTGTGCACAGGTGCTCACAAATAGACGTTCTCACATGTTCGCACATTACATGGAAGCACACAATTTTACACACTCAATTTGACACATATTCTCAGCCTTACCTATATAGTCACATTCACAAGCCCTGGCAATGAAGTTGTACGATAGCATGCACTTGGTCAAGGCACCCTCAATGACAAGTACTCTCATAGGTACGCACAATTACCCCCATACAAATGCACTGCTTGTGCACTCACCCACATGAATTCCAGTTGCTTACCCATCATTGCACAGGTCACTGGCTGGGTTAGTGTGGTGAGGGATGCATTGTCAGTACTGGGTGACAAGTTGAGGTCCTGTGAAACCTTTTGAGGGCTCTGAGACCCGCCTGGCAGCTCCTCATGGCACGTGTCAATAAGTAGGATGCCACAGCCACCAATAAGGCAGAGAGAACCCAGTTCCCTAATCTGAGAAGAATTCAAAGTCATTTGTTGAGCTGTGCCCCAACTGGGGACTTGGCCCTAAGGGACCCAATGGGACTTGGGGCTGGGCAGCCCCTAGCAGGGTGAATGCTGGGGAGACTAGGCTCCAGACTACAGCTTTCTGGGAGACCCCAAAGTGCTTTTAACTCCAGCTGGGCTCAGGTGCATGAGAAGTGTGGCAGAACTCCCAGAGCGATGGGGACCTGGTGAGAGTGTTCTCTCTTTTAGCCTCAGGCTGTGTTACAGGTGAAGATCTGGGACCTAAGAGTTTGGCTGAAATTACTTTAGGCTAACAGGCAAGAGATGTGACTTCAAGTTCTGGCTCTGCCCAACTATCACCTCACTTTTTTCCTTTCCAGCTCTAAGTCTCAGTTTCCCCATTTGCAGAATAAAGGAATAGAATCGACAGTCCCGAGTTTTCTAATTCCCAGCTCCCCACTGTTACATGGACCCCTCCCTGGTCATTCTCAGGACTTAGTGCCCAGCTCATGGGTCCCCATGGGAGGACTCCATTCTCCTCCTGCCCATCTCTACAGAACAAAGACCAGGACCCCCAAGGTCCCACCAGCCAGTCCCACACTCCCCACCCCCAGCCACCCGCCCCGCAGCCTTGCTCACCTAGACAGTGCCTTCAAGAGTTTGGCGTTCTTAGCACGTTCAAATGCAGGCTTCTCAGTTCTTCTCCCAATTGTGCCAGTAGGGACAGAACTCTTGTCCATTTTACAGAGTAGAGGGCTTAAGTACATAACAGTTAAAAGAAATTGTATCAAAGGAGTGCTTATAAGAGCCTTCCTGTGGAATTGGGCCCACCAACTTTGAAACTGGGCACTGGCGTTCCTCGCTGTATGAACCTTCAGAGCCTCAGTTTTCTTTTCTGTAAATTGGGGGACAGTAATACCCTCTGTAGACGGCTGGCATAAGATTAAGCAAAAAAATATAGGTGAGGCTCTTAGCATGGTAACAGTAAACCTGGATAAATGGTGGCTCTGTTTTTAGGAATATTAATTTCACAGGGGAAGAAATCGAGTCATATCCATTCACACTGACCGTAAATCCCTGGACAAGAAGAGACCAGGACACTGGATTCTCTCCGCAGGGCTCTGTTCTGACCTGACCGCCCTATTTCTGACTGCCTTCGGATTCTTCCCTTTCCCCACTGACCCTACAAAACCCAGCTGTCACAGGCTGGAGGTGGGGGAGACCCAGCATCGCTAGGTGCAGGGATTATGTTGCCAGAGACCCAAATTCCATTTCCAGATCCCAACCTCCGCCCCCATTTCTCTCGCTAAATGACTTTGGAGGGGGGTGATGGGCTCCTGCCTCCTCCAGGACTTAGTCCCCCCATCTGTGCGGTGGATTCGCTGTTCCCCGTGATTTGAAGGTCCCTCCAGCGTCCGACGACGTTCTGCAGCGGTGGGCACTCTCTCCAGCCTTCGCCCCTCTCCTCCCCTCACCCCACCCGCGGACTGGCAGGCCCCTGAGAGCCCGCGCCGCGGCGCCTACCGCAAAACCTCCTCCCGCCACGTCCCGTGACCTTGACGCCACCGGCAATTCCCGCACCGGACCCCTTATCTAAATAGGGCAGTAAATCAAGGACCTGTCAGGGCCTGGGTAATTACAGGAACTCCATGAAAAGGACCCGGCCGGCCGCCTGTTTATATTAGCGCGGTGTAAAATATTCTCGCTGTCTTGGGGAATCGCGTCGCGCAGTAACGCGCCATAAATCAGCCCGCGGACCATTTACCCCGCAGCTTGAGCGCGCAAATCCCTTAAACATTTCTCTGCCATATCTGTAGAGGGTCTAGGACTTTCCAATCTGGCCCAGCCTCCCCCCTGGGGCTGAGGAACAGTTGACGCAGGGAAGTGATAGGCAGGGAGTCGATTTCTGGGAGCTCCTAGGTTCTGTATGCAGAAGGGAAACCGGCCCAGAGAGGGGAATAAACTTCCCTAAGGGCACACAGCCAATGAGCGACAGAGACCCAGCTAGAGCCCAGACCTCTAAGAGGAACCTGGGGCTGATAGCTGCCTCTGTCCCCCATTATTACCCCTTTTCTTGGGATGAGGAGTGGTCAAGCCAGAGAGGGTCCAAGCCGGAAGTGACGTTATTTACCCTTTGGCTTGGGGGTTCCTTAGCTTCCCTCAATTGTGCACAAAATTATGTGTCACTGCTCTTTCGTGCAACGGGAGACTCTGTCTGCCTCCTTGCCTGGTTCTCTTGTTTTATAGGTGGCGACACACAGGCCCAGAGGATGGGAAGGGACTTGCCCACGAGCACACAGCTAGAAATCTTCTGCTGCTAAAATGATGCATTCTGGTTTATCTCCCCCACACTCTTTCCTAAAGAAAAAATCAGAGCGAGAGAGGTCCTGTGCATGGGCGTGTGGAAGAGGGGATGGGGGGCAACCGTCTCCATTCTTAGGTTTGTAACAGCCTCAAAAATACAAAATCTATTTAAGGTAAACCTGCTGCCGCTGCCCATTGTCTAATGAGTAACATAAATCAAGCTTATGGAAAAAGAATATTAAATTTTCCGTGTCTTCCCTCCTCCGGGCTGGGACCTGAGGATTCAAGGGAGAATTAAACATGTATGTGTTTTCCCTCATTTTTTCTGTCTTCCTCCCCCATTCCCTTTCTCTTCCTAAGTCCGTAAATGACAATGTGTTTACACAAGTTTTTATGTCGTCTGAGTTTCGTCCCGGCTCCGTTTCCTCCTGTGTATTTTCCGCGCAGAGAGATGTCTGCTTCGGGACGCGTTCAACCTAAACAGAACCCCATCTGATTGGAAAGTGTATTTATTTGAAAAATCGTAACTCACGGTTTTGGTGAAAACGGCCCCCAAATTTATGGGATCGCTTGGGGCGCGGCAGTCATAAATCAAAAAGCACTGGACACCCCCCTCCCCCGCGGCCGCGTCCCCAACGCAGCCCTGGCCAGGTTCTCCCCAACACCAGGAGACCGGTCTCCTCCCGGTCCACCCTGCGCCCCTCGGAGGCCCTCCCTGCCCCAATTCCTTGCAGAAGTCGCTTGCGTGCCGGCAGGCAGGTGGATTTCACTCTGGTTTGTTTCACTCACTCGCGTTTCTTTCAGGGCAATTTCCTTCTGGTCAGCGATCAGTTTCAGGTGGTCAGTTAATGCAGTTCTGTTGTGCACCAGTCTGTTCTAGGCCTATCGGGATTTTGTTGTTGTCAGTTGCTCCCTCCCCGGGTGGCTTGTAGCCGGTCCTTAACCCACTGATCGATTGTGTGCCGACCTGTTTCATGCCAAGAGGCTTATCTCCGGTAGGCCTCTTGAAGGTCATTTTCACTGCCTGGCCATTGCTTCCCAGCTCAGGGAAATTTTTTTCCTTTCTCAGTCTAGTCTGAATTCTGCCGGGAGGACGGACAACCCATTTCACCTATCTCCTGGGTCCTGCTGCCAGCCAAACCCGGCTGAGCACTGGGGAAAGGCTGGAGCTGGGAGCGCCTCCAAGGACAGAGGCCGCTGGACACATAGGCTGGGAGTCCTCGCCAGTGACGCATCCACAGGGACTTCAGGAGCAATCATGGAGTCTACTTTCTCCTGGAGATACCAGACGGAGCCACATCTCTGTCTTTCCTGCTGAGGATCATGCACATCTCTGGCAGAGTCCCCACAGGGCACAGGGCAAGCTGTCTACTCCAGGCTTGTCCATCTAAGCGCTGCTATCTCAGGGAAAGAGAATTTGGACATTCATTCAAAACTTTTGTGCTCTCTTCTCCATAGTCAGCAAAAGAGCTTGCACGAGAGCGACAGCGGCACAAGGTAGTGTGGGACCTGAGCTTGTGCAGCAAATCTTGTCCCAACCCTCCAGCTCCATCCCGGGCAGCCTGCCTCGAAAGCCCATCCACTTGCTGGAGCTCTCAGCCGCCACCTGCCAGGAGTGAGCTATATGCAGTAGCATTTGATTTAAAGAAATGCAATAAATTTCAGAGAGAAACCCTTTCTGATCAACTTGGTCTGTGCTGAGAAATAAAGAACTGATTTAAGGGAGAATGCGTCAGAAATGGTGAGGGGATAGAAGGCTCCCCTTCCACTATCCCCCCCTTAAAACTTTGGGCTGTGGGGTACAGGAAGGAATAGCCCCACCTTCCTTGGGCTTTAGTTCTCCCAATCCAAAATGGCGTTGCTCTAACAGACTGTGGGACCCGCACATTCTCCAGCGCTGCTGACAGTACCAGATCGAAATATGGGCTTTTCGTGCTGCTTGGAGGCAGAGGTATTAATCTTGGGAAATCAGCTCTTGTCTACTTGTCTGACGATGGCCGATGTTCTGCAGCAGCCTAAGCGATTCCAGCCATGGGTCAGGCCGTTGCGGGGATAGATCAAGGGCTGGCTACCCTTAAGGTGAAAGTTCTGGGCTCTTTAGCCCTTTCTTTCTGCTTACCGGCTTTCAGAAAGAGTCTAAAGGCAAGAAACTGTATCATTATTAGTCTTATTATTTTAAACGGGGCCAGGCTACATCCGTCATCTTTCCCATAATGGTCAATTGTAAACACACTTTAAAAGAGAAAAACAAAAAGGGGATTTAATGTTGACACTGGGAAAATGCTTAGCTCTGGCCTTGCTGGGGAATTGGCAGGCTCGCTGCTTGTCCTTTGGGAAAGAAGTTAAGTGCTCAGTGTTTTTTTTGCTGTTTCCATTGAGTTTCTAAACTCTCAGGGGTCTTCTTTGTCTCTTTAGTTTAGCAAGGGAAGGCCTTCATCAAAAAGTCAAGAATGGAAAGAGGGTCTTGGCTCCGGAAAGGAGAAGGGAGTGGAGTAGGAACACCAGGCACACGGCAGACTGTCCCCATCCTCTTCATTGTCAGGGTCAACCTTCTGCCCAGCGGCACCTTTCTGGGTTTCAGCCTCTTTCTGCCATGCCATTCCCTTGCTGCAGCTGAATTTTTGCTCTGGAGTGGGGAGATGAGAAGAGAAATGAATGCTAGGAAAACACCCAGAAATCAGAAAAGAAAGGGGAGAGCATGAAGGAGGACTGAAAAACAGGGAAACCCACTTTGGTCTTTACTTTGTTATATATATTGGAGCGGGTTCCCTTCCAGAAAGCTTGGGTTGGAGCACCTCTTCCCACTGTGAACATTGCTCCTTAGCCACGTGGGCACCCTGGTCGCCTCACCCCCAACACACCAGAGAACTCAAGATTGTCCTTGTTAGCTTCCCAAAACCCGCCCAGAATATGAAGCAAAGAACAAGAAGTCACAGTGGAACCCAGCCCCAAACTCAAACCAACTGTTGACGGTTATTAAATTCATTTTCATCCATGCAAGCAAGACCCCCAAAAAGTCTATTAAAAAAAAAGGTGGCAGGAGAAGAGAGAACAGAAAGGAAAGCCTCAGAAACCAGACCAGAAATTAATTTAATTACCTCTTCTCCCCTGCCATAAATTCCGCAGAGGAAATCAAATCTTTCTGTGCATGTGTACAAAAGCCAATCAGTCTATTGAGCTCGCCAAAACCCATTATGTCTCAAACTGGGTATTCTAATTGAATGAATCTGAATGTACCAGGCGACCAGGCATCAATGGAGCCAGGTTTTTCCAAGGGCATTTGCCACGGAGCCAGAGAGGATAAACATCGGTTGGAACCGCACACTAATCAGCTTGCTTGAGGAGAAGGGACCCTTTCTGAGCCTGGAGGAGATCTGTGGAGCCTGGGCGCTGGCAGATGCATCCTAACATTTTGCGTCAGATTGTAATGGAATATTTCTCATAAACAGCCAAGTGTCTCTCCCAGCCACTCACCTGACATGTTTTTTATTGTTTAACTTCAGATCTGACAGATGATGATAACCTGGAAAAGAAAGAGGTTACAAATGCTGAGGGCTGTGGGGCTGGGCAGTGTAAAGGGCTCCTGCTCAAGAATTAGGACAGGGCTGTGATTTGTAGGGCCCGGAAAAGGCTGTTATGCAACCCACAGCAAGCAGGGGCAGCTGGGAGCGGGGCCTGGAAACCCAGAGGGGAGAATAGCTCAGGCGCAAGGGCTCTGGGCTGCTTGCTTCAAGGAAATATGCCACTTGCTTTGTATTTAATTTTGTGAGATGGAGGCTGCCCCCTCCTCCTCCCCTCTCCCCCACCCTCTCCATCGCCTTCTCTTCTCGCAAAGGCACACTGATTTATAGCACCTGTTAAAAACACATAATGGATGCAATTAGCTGTGGCACTAGAGAGAAAAAAGGTAGGAGTTGACTTTATTCTAATAAAAGATAAATGTGTTTGTTTTCATTAACTCAGTGCATTAATTTAAATTTCTAGGGCCAATGTTAAATCATTGCTACTTTTTTTTTTTTTTTTTTTTTTTTGCCACATGGGCATTATCCTAATATGGTGTCACGATCCCTCTGGGGAGCATGTTTCAGATGCAGGGACCACTAAGATGAAGAGTGGTCTTGGGATATGCATTTTCAAGAAATCTCACTAACAGATTCTGATGCAGGAACCATGCTCTGAGAATACAACCTAGATGGTTACTTAAGAGTAACGTATTTACCAAGGAAAATTATTTTTCTTGTTAGCTGCGGGATTCTATTCTATCGAAGTCAATATGTATTCACATAGTTAGGTGTTAAACATGTCTGTTGTGGAAGAATTAGAAAATATAGAAAACACTTAAGAAGAAAATTTAAATTGCCTTGAGCTTTACAACATATTTATGCTCCCTGGGCTGTAGTTTTCTCTGCTGAAGCCCACAGATTCCTAGAAGGAGCAGCTCTATCTTCACTGTACTACTTCTAGCACCCAGCACATATCTGGCACATAGTAGGGCCTCCAAAAAATATTTGACAAAAGAAACAATTGGTTAAATGAAACCGTGGGATTAGATGATCTTCTAAAGTCACGGCCAACCCTCTATTTTTCATTCTCTGCTCTAGGGGGAAAAAATGTAATTGCACTAACAGATATATTTGTCACTTGGACTCTTGACATTCAAACATGTGTATGTTTTTTCTCCATGTCTTGTCACTTGATCTGACAGCTTTCTGCTTGCTTTATCTGATATTAGTTTAGGGTTGTCCTTGCCCGAGGCAGCCCAGCCATCAGCGTGGGTTGGAATTGAGTGGGGCAGGCAGTCCCCACCTTGTACCAAACAGAACAATCAGAGTCAATTTTTTAAGACTCCAGCAAAATTGCACAGACAGCGCCAGAAACAGGATAGTTAGGCATTTTCAGTTCACAAATGTGTAATTCTTCCCCGAAACCTTGAAGCAGACTCTCTGCATCACAATGCACTAAAAAAACCACAGCTGGTTGAGTTCTTACTGTGTGCTGTTTTGGGGATTAAGTGTTTCCATTTTATAGATATGGAGTTAATACTCAAGGTTCCTGAACTAGGACATTGGAGAACTAGGATGCAAACCCCAGTCTCTCTGACTCCAAAGTCCTTGATTTTAACCACTACAATTATGTGCATGTGTGTGTGTGGGGGGGGGAGGTGTAATTAAAATGCTAAAAATATTTTAAAATCTCCAACAATAGCATAACAACAACAAATGTTACAATAAATAATAATTATTAATTATATTATTAAATTATTATATTTTTCACAATTTATTTGTATTACAATAAATAACAAAAATGATTAAAGAAGAATATGAACCTGCCACCCAAATGATAGCTTCATTCCCTCACCCCCAAACGCTATATCCTAAGAATCCTTTCTGCTACACAGAGCTCATGTTCATCAGGTTTAATAGTAGCATCAAGTGCTCATCAGTTTGCATGTATTTGACTTGTCACAATGTGGTTATGAACTCCATAAAGAGAGGAGCTGAATCTATCATATTCCCCACACCTAGCATAGTATGTGCACATAGCAATTACTCAATAAACATTTGCTGAATGAATGAATGGTAACTTGCTTATTACAGACAATTCTGAGGTGACGCTGCTGGCAACATGATCATCCAGGAGTCCATCAGACAATACGGCTCCACCACTAGGAAGATGTGGCAGAAGAAATAATCTTTTAAGAAAGATGGCACATACTAGATGTCCAATATACATACTCACTGTTGAGATCATTGTAAATGCATTTTTTAGTAATAGCTTAATGGAGATATAATTCACATCCAATGCATACATTTTCAGTAAACTTTTTACTCTGGGATAATTCTAGACAGAAAAGTTGCCAAGATAATACAGTGTCTATATACCCTTCACTGTTCAGTTTCCCCTAATGTTACCATCTTATATAACTATGGTACATTTATCAAAACTAAGATACTAACATTGATACATTACCATTAAACTCCAGACTTCATTCAGATGTCACCAGTTTTTTTTTTTTCTTTTCATAATTATCCTTTTTCTGTGCCAGGAAGCACTCTAGGAGACCAGTTTGCATTTAGAACAATTGTGTTTGACAAATTGTTTCTAGCACAATTTACCCTTGACCAACTGATTTTTTAAAAATTACAAGCTTCAGGAATTTTTAAAATAAAGTCTCACCCAAATTGGTAAAATGGAACCAAAAAAGATTCTCCACCTTAATTAAGTTCCTTGCTGCCTCCTTCATAATGAAGACCATGCTTTCTGGTCTCAGCTCTGTGCCCACTAATTATGTGACCCAGTGTCCGAGGTCCTCCCCAGGGACAGTCCAGCCAGATGTTCTATGTGTTTGTATGATCCTAAGTTGTTTGCATGGCCCTAAGTTGTGTGTCTACCGCCAGTGCTAACACTCCATGGAGTCAGACCTCAGCCAAGTTCGATGGAATGATTCAGTTTGCATCCAGTCTTAGATTCCAGAAGTCATACTTTGTACCTACTTCTATTTATACTTTGAGAATGAATTGCTAGGGAGAAAATGAATATGATCTAAGGTCAACGATACAAAATTAAACACACTAGGCTATTACAGCTCTGTCAAAATATGCATATGAAGAAGACACCCAAAGCAATCACTGTCATATTAGGGTGGGTGATATTTTTACCTTTCCTAAGTTTTTCAAACTTGCTTGAATATTGTATTTTGCTTTTATAATGACAATTTTTGTAACTAAAAAATAAATTCATATTCACAAACTAAATATATAACTGAAAATGTAATTCCTATGATAGGAGACCGTCAATAAGAAAAAGTGCCTAGGATAGGGCAATTTTGGCAATAAGAACAACATTTATTTGGCACTCTTAATGTGGTAGGCAATGTAGTAAGTAATTTACGGGGATTACTTCATTCAACCCTCAAAAGCACTTCAGCAAAAATGTGCAGTTTTTGCCCCTGTTTTGAAGGTAAAGAAACTTAGGCACAGAGAATTCAGGTAACTTGTTCAAGCTTCCCCAGCTGGTAAGTGGCAGGGCTGAGACTTGAGCCCATTGATTCTCCAAACACATTTATGGAAGGATGGAAAAAAGAGGGAGGGAGAGAGGAAGGAAAGACTTTCTTCAATGAGAAAGATTGTCCCATTGGTGAGAATAGTTTGACCCATGAAATGGATATTTCTGAGATAGCTGTTGTCCAACCTGGTATTCTCATCACATACGGGGCCTACCTACTTAGAAATGCAGAATCTTGGCCCCATCTCAGACCTACTGAATCAAAATCTGCATTTTTAAAATACTCCAAGTGAGTTATATTCGCATTAGTGTTTGAGAAGCTAAGACAGTTAATATAGAATCTATTTGGAATATGTGTGTATGTGTGTGTATACACACACAATTATTTGTATTTGTCCGGGCTCAAGAATCTTGGTCAAGAGTGAGGACATAGCTGCATGAATCAGTGTTTATCAAAGTACAAATGATGGCTATTTTATGGATTGTGAAAATATCTTAATGGATTGCAATCAGAAAATTTTTTTAAGAGAATGAAATATATCAGAGTGATCGCCGGAAAAAAGAGTATGCTATTGCATGGAACTTTTATTTTGATTTTATATATAGAATAGAGATGCGGGGGGGGGTGTCTCACTATGTTGCTCAGGCTGGTCTTGAACTCCTGGCCTCAAATGATCCTCCTACCTCAGCCTCCCAAAGTGTTGGGATTACAGGTGTGAGCCACTGTGCTGGCACATGCAACTTTTCTTTCAAGTGTGTGTGTGTGTGTGTGTGTGTGTGTGTGTGTGTGTGTACTGGGTCTTGAGGTAAAATGTCTATCTCATGTACTCTCCGTCAAAAAAAATTTTAACTGGCCTTCACCCCGTGGCCTGAGGCAGCCATGAGATTCCAGGTTGGATCTACTTCCTATTTCTGATAAATTTAGGAACCCTGAATGAAACCAGAGTTGGTTTGGGGAGTTGGTTCGTGTCTCAGAAATGATCTAGCCCAACCACCTCCCCAGCCAGGTACAGAAAACACATGCCCAGAGAGGGCGGGGCCTGCCCAAGTTCACACAGCAAAACCGGGACTTTGGAAGGAGGAGCATAACAATCTCAGGTCTTTCATCGCCTTTTTGTCGCAAACATTAAAGTCCTGGGGCTGGGGTAGGGGCTGGGGGTGGGGGATCTGGCCCGGAGGCCAGGCAGCCCCGGGGACATGACTCTGGAATGTGTTGGGGAAACAGGATGCCTTCCCTTCCAGGCCCGACAGGCCAACAGGACTATGTGTGGCAAGAAGGGGCTCCGGTTATCTGCCACCCGCCTCTGTTTCGTTTGGTCTGTCAACTCCAGCAGCAAAGTGCCCCAAACGTGTGAGGCTTGATAAAGGCGGGAAGGTAAGAGGTGGAGGTGGCGGGACATCAGGGACCGGAGCTTGAGAGATGTCCCAGAACCTCCTCCTCCCAAGAGTCTGGGAAGCAGGCAGGATCCTCCTCTCTCCCTTCACAGCCTCCTCTTCCTGGGGGACTGTAGCTGAGACCCCCAATTCCCCGGCGGCCGAGTCTTCTCCATCTCAAGAGGAAACAGGATAAACTCTTGAAACTTGGATGCTGAATCGGAAGATTGTGATTTTTAAAAAGAAGTCTACCATCTTATTCCTTCTTCTATATTATTTTTAAATTCAAACAATAATACAGAGAACCTGGGAAAGAGAAAAAACCGTTTATGATCATACTCACCCCAAATAACTATGTCATCATTATGGCCTGTATGTTGCCAAAAACGGGGTCATAGTCTATTCTGTTTCCCTTTTCTCACCTAGCAACAGGTTGTGAGCTTTTCTCGGGGGTGGGGGGAGTATCAGTGAATATTATTTACTTTATATTACCTGGATATTTGGTGATAATTATTTATTATTGTTAGGGTTTTTTTTTTTTTTTTAGGTGTAATGATGACATTGTGCCTATGCTTTAAAAGAGAGTCCTTTCAGAGATATATTCTGAGGTCTTTCTAAGTAAAATACTATCTGGGATTCCCTTCAAAGTAATATGGCAAGGGGAATCGGTGAGAGTAGAGACAAGGTTGACCGTAAGTTGGTAATTGTTGATGCTCTTCTACCTGCCTCTCTAAATAAAAAGTTTTTTTCCCAATATTCTTCTCAGTAATATTTTTTAGCCTATTTTGGTCACAGATCCCTTTGAAAACCTTAAGTAAGCTATAGATCCACTTGCCTGAAAAACCCACATTCCCATATCACACCCACAACTTCAGGAGGTTAATAATCTCATGAAAACCATTGTTGTACCCCAGGTTAAGAACTCTTGAACTAGGGCAGGTGTGGTGGCTCATTCCTGTAATCCCAGCACTTTGGGAGGTGGAGGTGGGAGGATCTCTTGAGGCCAGGAGTTTAAGATCAGCCTGGGCAACATAGTGAGACTCTGTCTCTACAAGAAGAATTTTTAAATTAGCCTGAACTAGGCCAGGCATGGTGGCACCTTCCTGTAGTCCCAGGTACTTAGGAGGCTCCAAGGAGGATCTCTCCAGCTCAAGAGTTAGAGGCTACAGTGAGCTGTGATCGTGCCACTGCACTCCAGCCTGAGCAACGGAGTGAGAACTTGTCTCAAAAACAAAACAAAACAAACAAACAAACAAAAATCCTCCTGAACTACAATGTGACTTTTTTTTAAAAAAGTAGCATAGCGTTCTTCCAGTAGCTATATCAGAATTCATTTAACTAATTCCCTATTGTTGGAATTTTTTATTAAATTATTATTAATAAAACATCATATTAATATGTCTCTGCATGCATATTCTTTAGGGCAAATTTCTAATAGCACCAAAAGAGATGCTGATTTTAAGGCATTTTTATTTTTTAGAGCTCTGTGTCCCAAAATGTTGTCCAGGCTGGACCCAAACTCCTGGGCTCAGGCGATCCTCCTGCCTCAGTCTTCCAAGTAGCTGGGATTACAAGCAGCTTAAAAGCTTTTTTTCTTCTTCTTCTTTTTAAACAGAATATCACATTGTCCCCAGAAAGTATTGTTAACACATTTTAAAATCAATTCTCCTCCTTGGATTCCTGCGATCAGGATTCACGCCTGGACAAGCCGCTTGTCCCTGGGGGCAACTCATCTTGCCTCTCTGAGTCTCAGTGCCCCGTCTGTAAACATGACACGGTTAAAGAACTGACTCTAATTCTGTGATGCTTCCAACCCAGGACATCCTGGCAAACTCTTGGGGTCCTCGACAGCTACAGTCCTGCCTTTGTTCTCGGAGGAGATTCCACAGGCTTCTAACCATTCTCCCTGGCCCAGATCTCCACCCTGCTGCGCCATCTGTGACCACCAGGCTGCTCTTCTGGCATTCTCGGGAGGTGGGGCGAGCCTCCGTGCTGGGGCTCTGGAGTTCTTCAGGGTTGAAATCCTGACTCCAACCAAGGGACAACTTTGGGCAAATGATTTAATCTCTCTCTGCCTCAGCTATCTGTTAACTGGATGTTTAAGGATCAGGATCCACTCACTTCTCAGCCTTGGGTAAAGATTAATTGAGATAATACACATTGACGTGCTTACCATGGTGCCTGTCCTAGCGTGGTATAAACACTCGTCGAACACTTGTGTTATTATTTTGTGCCTTGCTCGCTCAGCCCCTCCTGAGGACTTTCCTTCACCTGCATAAGAAACACAGACTCCTCAGCATGGAAGGCAACTTTCTTCATCACATGCCCACAGCCACCTTCCTCAGAGCCTTATCTGCCCTTCACATACCCCATTGTTCAAGCCAAATGGAACAATTCCTACCGCCACCCGTGGCCTGTGGCCTGACCTGTTCTTCTTTGGTTCTTTGACAGGAGATTTTCCTCTGCCCCAAATGTGTCTCCTAGGTGCACTTCCACAGGGAAGTCGAAATCTACTCATGCCTGAGCCCAGACGGAGCCCCTGGAAGTCACTGGCTTTACGTGCACCTTGGTTTTCCTGTCTATAAAACATAGTGGGTTGACCAGATGGTCTGTAAGGACAGCTTTGGACAGCTCACTGGTTCCAGAATGAGATTCTCATTTCATTCATACACACTTTGTGTCCATTCTTGGAAAGCCCTACGTGTCTCCCCTGGCACCGGGCACCAGCTGTCAGAAACCCACAGACCTCACTCCTAGCCTATGTCATCAGAGCAGCGCCACTGGGAGCCATCACATCACAGCCAGAATTACAGAGTCCAGATTCAGGAGCCAAGGGAGCCAGAAAACCTCTTCTACCCAACCTGGAGACCTTGGATGCATGATTTGCCTGTGTGGACACCTTCTATCCTCTCATCTGGGGGATGTGACATGTGTCAAATGTACTGGAGCCTTTGGAGATGCTATTATGCAGATTTGGGGCTGTTCGGCCCAAGTTGGAGCCTAAGCCTCATAACACAGTGTGACCGTGGGCTCAGGCTCACCAAACCCCAAAACGACAGGGCTTATTTTCCTAAGAGACCTGCAGGTCTATCATACAGGCCCCGATCTGCCAAGGCTGCATACTTGAAATGCAGTTTCAAATGTCTTTCCTCAAGTAACCATTGTCTGAACACACAAAACATCTAGGCTTTAACGTGAACAGAACTTGACTTTTGCCTCCCATTGCTCCTTTTTGTATATCCAGTGGAGCTAGTTATCCTGCCTATGTATGAAAACTAGGACAGAGCCATGAGTTCTCTGGTCACTTTAGGTAATAAAAAGTCTTACAACCACTTCAAGTCACTAAACATTGTCTTAATTCAATTCCCCAAATCATCAAACCTTCAAACTTGACTTACAGTTGAGCCTTCTCCCCACTGAAACCCGGTTCCCCAGTTTGAATTCGTTGCAGGTCAGTGAAGCCTGTAGTCAGAGAGGGCAGACTGGGCTTCTCTCTGGGCCTGTGACCTTTTCCAGAGGATTTGACAGCCTTGATCTCTGACCCTCCGCAAGCTCTGGAGTGAGAGAAGAGCATGGGAAGCCCATCACCTGCAGGCCCTTTGCAAGGTGCATATATTAATATCTCTATTCTGACTGGTGGCTTTCTTCCTCTTCAGCCCCTAGGCATTTGTCCAGCAAGACCTCCAGCTTCTTTTAGCTGTCTGCTTGCCTCTCTGGGAATCCCAGGTGGACAGACACTAAGACAACCCCCTGCTGGCTCCCTCACTAGCTTGCCCACCAGTCCACAAGAAACCCCAAACCCTTGCTCTAGTAAACTCTGGGAGTAAGTACCCAGTACAGTCCCCCTTCGCCTCTGCCCCACGGTCAAAGCAGCTGGCCATGCCCTCTAAACAGAACAGGTGGGGAGCAAATAGCAGCCTATCGTGTCCACTAGAGCACAAGAGACACAGTTTCAGCTTGTCTTAGTCTGTGCCTGCTGCTATAACAAAAGACTTGGAACTGGGTCATTTATAAAGAACAGAAATGTATTTATCATAGTTCCGGAGGCTGGAAGTCCAAGCTCAAGGCACCAGCAGGTTGGATGTCTGGTGAAGGCCTGGCCTCTGATTCCAAGATGGCACCTATTGCTGCCTCCCCGAGAGGGAATGAATGTTCTGTTCTCACATGGTGGAATTTTAGCTCCAACATATGAATTTTGAAGGGACACAGACACTCAAACCATAGCAGAAGTCTTGAGGTGAAAGGGAAAGCATCTTCCGTCACTCCTTTTTGAGGGGAAGTGGGGCTCACCGCACACCCACAAACCTCTTCAAATATTTCCCCCTCATCCCCGACTACTTCCAACCATTTAAACCCCACTCCCAACATGGTAAGGGGTTGAAAGCAGCCAGTTTTTGTTTATTTTGTAAATTTTGCACCAGAGTCTTGCACCTTGCTCTGAAATGTGCCACCTGTCCTATCTCGGCCTCTCAGCTGACACTTCCATTTTAATACCTTGTTACTCTCATCAGGAGAGCCGCCATTCACTCAGCGTTGACTATACATAAGGCAGGCTCCGGGCTATTTGTAGTGAGTATTTGTTTTGTTTTCAGCTCTCTGTATCCCTTTCTCCTTCTTCTGCAAATGGCGCCCTGATTTCTTTTTAGGTAATTAGCTCCCGCTCCTTCTGGGTGGGCCAGCTGGGACACTGAGCAATGGGCAGTGTAGCAGACGCTCTTGGTGCCCCGCCAGACCGTCCTGCACTGCCAGTGTTGGAGGCCAGTGGCTCACAGCTGCCTTCTTCTCCTGAGAATTGCCCGAGGTGATTTATCTGGAGCTACCTGAGAGGTTACACTTCCGGTAGGTGGCCTGGGGTCAGTGACTAACTAACATGGGGGAAACCTGGCCCCTTACCCCCAAGTGGGACAAGCTCAATCCATGCTCTCTCGGGATCAGGCTGTGACTAGACTCCTCCTGAAACCCCATCTTTCACCAGCCTCTTCCCCCGCCCAGTCCTGCTCCCCTGCCTCCTCTTCTCCTGACAAATAAATTGCACAAAAGTCTCATGCTCTGCTCCCAGGGGTACTGACGTAACCCAGGTGGGAATGTGACCCAAGGGAGGCTGATCTTCCAGGACACAGAACCAAGGATAGGAAGAAAAAGAGGTTGAAACCTTACCTTTCTGGTGGTGGCTCGTGGACAAGGTTGTCCGTGATTCTTGCCATCTTGATCCTGAAGCGTCCCTTGTTCTTCACTTTTTCTTGGGATTCTCTGAGTATTCCATGTCCTCTGTCCAACAGTATCCCTTTTTGCCAACTTTTCAGCCACACTCTGTTTCTTTCTTTCTCTTTTTTTTTTTTTTTTTGTTTTTTTTGAGACAGAGTCTCACTCTGTTGCCCGGGCTAGAGTGAGTGCCATGGCATCAGCCTGGCTCACAGCAACCTCAAACTCCTAGGCTAAGCCATCCTCCTGCCTCAGCCTCCCGAGTAGCTGGGACTACAGGCATGCGCCACCATGCCCGGCTAATTTTTTCTTTATATTTTTAGTTGGCCAATTAATTTCTTTATATTTTTAGTAGAGACGGGGTCTTGCTCTTGCTCAGGCTGGTTTCGAACTCCTGACCTTGAGCAATCCACCTGCCTTGGCCTCCCAGAGTGCTAGGATTACAGGCATGAGCCACCACGCCTGGCCTCAAACTCTGTTTCTGATGTCTGCCACCAAAGAACTGTACAGATCCAGCATTTAAATGCAATATCTCAATCCTCCAATTGCCCTAAGAGGCAAGTGTTATTATCCTTCCCATTTCACGGAAGAGGCAGCTGAAGCTCAGAGAGGTTTAGTCACTTGCCTTAGCAACACAGCTAGCCAATGGTATTGTAATACTTTGAGCTCAGGTCTAATACCAAGGCTATGCTTTTAATCGCTTTAATGTGAGAGTGGGAAGAGCAAGCAACTACGGGCAATGGCTCTCAGTGTCCCCTCAACCTTAGGTTAACACGCAGAGGAGCAGGTCACCATCGCTCCCTGAGGCGGCGGGGCCTGGCAGGCTCAGCACTTGGGCTTTGGAGTTTGGTTGGAATCCAGGCTCCACCACTTGCCAGTGGTGTCAATCAGGCAAGTCACTTAAGGTCTCTGAGCCTCAGTTTCCCCAGCTGTTCAATGGAGACAATATACCTAGGTAGGATTGTCGGGAGGATTAAAGGAGGTCCTGAAAGTGAATTGCTTAGCTTGGCACCCAGCATGTAGTGAGCATTCAATACACTGTAGCTGTTATTCATTGTTGCTGTGTCGTTACTTCTGTCACACAGGGTGACTTGGAACATATTTTACCCACAAGGGACTCCCCCAAGGGCCTGCAGAGGCCAGGCAGGTGCGGGAACTGACTGGAGGGGGACAAGCTGCAAGGCAGGACTCAGCCCCAGACAGTTGTGGCCAGTTAGGAATTTGGGCTCAGAATTGCCAAATCCTGCAAGTTTTCAGGAAAAGCCGGTAATCTAGGTTATTATATCAAACTCCTAATTTTTAAATGTTTTAACTTAAAACACATTTTTAATGCTGATTGGACCAAACTTAACCCACCTGTGGCTGGATATGGACTCAGTGTGCAACTCCGGGTTAGAGGCTTCAGGTAACAGACACGGTTATGTGAGAGCAAAAGCCACCTTCCCCCCAAACCAGTAGATTCTGTCTCCAAAGCCTAAAAATGGGCTGGTTCTGGGGCTACTTCTGCGTTGGGCTGCCCATAGTTATCTATCTATCTATCTATCTATCTATATATATATATATATATTTTTTTTTTTTTTTTTTTTTGAGACAGAGTATTGTTCTGTTGCCCCAGCTAGAGTGCCGTGGTATCCTCATAGCTCACAGCAATCTCAAACTCCTGGGCTCAAGTGGTCCTCCTGCCTCAGCCTCCCGGGTAGCTGGAACTACAGGCATGTGCCACCATGCCCAGCTAATTTTTTTATTTTTAGTAGAGACGGGGTCTCACTCTTGCTCAGGCTGATCTTGAACTCCAGAGCTCAAGAGATCCTCCCGCCTCGGCCTCCCAGAGTGCTAGGATTGCAGGTGTAAGCCACCGTGCCTGGCCTCAAGTAGCTTTTATTTTCATTTTTTTCCATTTGCAGAGGCAAGAAAGAAAATCAAGTATTTATTAAGCCTAAAGAGAAGTGATATACAGTTTGTTTTCTCTCCTAGTGATGTCCATACGTTGTCAAGAGAGAAAAACAAGTTACAGGGTGGAATACAAGATGATTCAGTTTCAGTGAAAACAACAACAGCAAACCCCACGCTGACCACATGCAAGGGTGTCAGTCTGTGTGTGTGTGAGCAAGAGAAACAGTGTGGAATGATCCCCACTGCACTGTTAACATGGACCACCTCTGCGGTGGAGTGGTTGAAGGGTTAGATAACAACTCGGCCTGCGCGCATATCTGTATATTACTGTTTTACTTGTTTTCGTGAGCTTGCAGTGCCGTTGTAATCTGAAAGCCGTACAATTGAGACAATTGAAATGCAGATTACATGAGCATATGTAAACCAAGAAGGCTGTCATCCAAACTGTAGAGCCATCTTATTTTTCCCCACAATTATTTTTGTGCATTACACACTGCTGTATATGTTCACTGTAGAAAAATCAACAAGTGCTCACAAGTAAAACAAAAAAAAAAAAGGAAAAAAATTCAAAGGAAAGTTAGAGTGGCAAAAATAAATAAATATAAATAAATGTTAAAAGTAGGAAAAAAGAAAAATCGTAATTCACCGGCATTATACCAGCCAAGAGCGTTCTGGTGCGTAGCCTTTTGACTGTCAGATCCTAACCGACGACTAACACTTGCTGTGGGCTAGACCCTGTGCTGAGCATTGGGCGTGGCAGGGCTGACTCTTGCTCCACGATGCAGGTCTTGCCAAGTTACACTCAGGACGTGGCAGCAGATTCATGGTCCTCTTCCTGGAGATTTTGGGTCCTGGAAATCTACATTTCACAAGCTCCTTGGGGAATTCTGATGCAGATGCTCTTTGGACCACACTAGGAGTCAGCTAGCTGTAGGTCCAGACTGCTCATTGCCAGGTGGCGAGACTGAGTCCTCAGAGGAGACGGGAGCTGCCCAGGGTTACCCGGCTGGCACTAGCGTGGCAGAGCCCGGTCTACAGATTCCCCCACCCTCCCTTCCTCACTAAGAGCTCTCCCTGCTGTGCTCCTGCCGCTCTCCTCATGCCGACAGATGTTATTGTTTTCTTATGCCTCCAATTAAACAAAAAATCCTGTCAACGAGCGACAGGCCTAATGCACGGAGGCATTAACCAGACTCGCAACCCGACCCGGGCCTGCTCCTGTGGGTAAAGCACATTCCCTCCACGGGGTGCTGCGGCAGGCTCCCTCCCGAGAACGGGCCCCACTGAGGCACCATCGCCCTGCTAGATGGGCACCTCAACCCTGCAGAAGCCTCTAGGAGCAGGAGCTGGTTGGCCTGTCACTATAGTAACCCTGCTGCATCTTTGAGGCCCACTGAGATAGACTTTCCTAGATACCAGGAAGGTCAGAGCTGGGGAAACTGAGGCCCAGAGAAGTGAAAGGGCCCGTCTGAAGTTACCCATCAGTTCAGGGGCAGAACCTCCCACCAGCTGCCTTTCAGCTTTGCACTGCTACAGGATGCAGGCGAAGATGGGCAACCCTGAGGAAGGTTCTCCAGGAACAGGGCCTGCAGGACACAGGGCCATTGCTAGCGTCCTGCCTGCATCCCTACTTCTGGTCCCAGGGCAGCAGTACTGGGACATGGAGGGCAGCAGTGACTTCCCCAATCCTCCTGTTGCCTGCCCCCAAGAGTCTTGCTTGGGGCCAGGCCCCTGAGTGGGGAAGCATGGACATGCATTTCAGGCCTGGGAAACCCTCAGGGAGCCAGTTCCATCTCCTTCATTTTGCAGGTGGGGAAACTGAGGCCCTGAGAGCATGAAGTGCCCATCCAAGGTCACATAGACTCACACCCTCATCCTCTGAGTCTCTGACAAGTGCTCCTTCCCCAAGGAAACCACTGGAGCTCAGACCCCAGCTTGGGGAGCCATTTCTCCAGCACTACCCAGCCAGTCCCTGGCAGAGCCTGAACCCAGCGACAGCTGCTCTGCAGGTGAGCAGCAAGCAGGGCTGGGGGACATGCTTGGGAGAATAACAGGCCCCTGGCAGGGCAGAGGTTCCAGAAGACACATTTTGGAGAGCTGCCTTCAGGTCACTGGTGGGCCTACATTGAGGGAGGAGCAGGCTTGTTCTGTGATGTCTGTGGCAAAAAAGCGAGGGCCCTCAGGAGTGAAGACTCAGGCACCACTTGCAGAAGTCAGTTTTGTCATTCTGGCCCAGGCAGCCTGACAAGATCTGGCCGCCTGCTGGCCCCTCCCTCCTTACCAGCCACAGCGCTTCCCTGTCCCCCACATCCCAGTTTTGCTTTCTTGGTTCCCCAAACACACCGCGCTCATTTTCTTTATAAATTTGCCAGTCTGCGGTATTCTGTTGTAGCAGCACAAAACTACGATGGCACCTCATACACGCCAGGCACTGGCTGGGCCCTATGCCAGACAAGACCCCGGCTCACGGCAGGGAGCATTTAGCCCACTGGGAGGACACACCAGTAAGCAGACACACACAGCACAAAAGGACAAATGGGGGTGCACAGGGAGTCAGGGTAAGTTTCCTGGAGGAAGCAACTCTGAAGCTGAGCCCAAAGGCAGAAGGAGGCAGGACAAGTGTTCCCAGGCAGAGGGAACAGAGTGTGCAGAGAGCAGCAGCAAGGGAGGAGGCTTTGAGTTCAAAGACTTACAAGGCTTTCACTGTGGCTGGAGTGCAGTAGGGCAGAGGAACCTGTGGGGTGAGGGTGGCAGGAGCCAGGTCACAAAAGGGGCCTTGAGCCTCCTGCTGAGGCATTAGCCTTTACCCTGAGAGCAGTGGGAAGTCACTGAAGGGCCCGTGCATTTGCAGAAAGGTCATTCTGTCTGCGGTGTAGAGAGAGGAGGTGGCCAGGTGTGGAGGAGGCAGGACAGAGACAGGTCAGCTGCTGCAGTAGTGCAGGTGAGAGGCGTGGTGGGCAGATGCAGAGATGGGAGGGAGGAGACTTGCCTTGAAGGAACCAGGCTGGATGGGGCGGCTGGTGAGGAATGAGAGGGAACAGGGCAGATGGATTAGGAAGGGAGATTTGCTATAAAATTTTGGTTAAGAGATGCTTAAAAGGCATCATTTCTCAGGGCCACCCAGGCAGGATACAACTGCTGGGGAACCTTAATAAACGATCAGAATGGGTGATGAGTGCAATGAGTATTTATTGAATACTTACCAGGAGTCAAACGTTGTTCTAGGTCCTGGGGATACAGCAGAGAGCGAGACAGACAATGTCCCTGCTTATCTTCCAGTGGAGGAGAGAGACAAACAAAACCATAGTTAACATGGCACGTGGTAACACTTGGGACAGAGAACAACAAGACAGAATGAAGGTAAGTCGGGGAGGGGGGGCAGAGGGAGATTGCAGTTTCAACTGGCAGAGCTTCCTTGATAAGACCATTTTCTACTTTCATTTTTGTAAAGAATCTTTACTGTGACATAATTTGCATACCATACAATTCACCCTTTTGAAGTCTACAATTCAGCGGCTTTTCGTATGTTCACAGAGTTGTGTAACTATCACCACAATCCAATTTCAGAACATTTTCATCGACCCCAAAGAAACCCTGTACACATCAGCAGTCACTCCCCATAGCCCCTCTTCCAACCCCTGGCAGCCACTGACCTACTCTCTCTTGGATTTGCTTATTCTGAGCATTTCAGACAAGTGGAATCATGCAATATGTGTCCTTTGGTGACTGGCCTCTTTGACTTAGCATCATGTTTTCCAGGTGTATAATAAGGCAACTTTTTTTTTCTGAGACAGGGTCTTGCTCTGTTACCCAGGCTAGTGTGCAGTGGCATCATCATAGCTCACTGTAGCCTCGAACTCCTGGGCTCAAACTGTCCAGCCTCCCGGTACCAGAGTCTACAGGTACATGCCACCACGCCCAGCTATAAGGCAACTTTTGAGCAGACTCTTGCAGGTGAGCAAGTTGGCTGTGCAGATGTCAGGGATGGCACTCATGGCAGAGAGGCCATGATTGGTGAACCCCAAATGCACAACCATGGAAAGTGAAGCACTTGCTCCAGACAGGCTGCCCTAGGCCCTCATGGGGAAGGTGGCTAGCCCAGCAGACAGCAAGGAAAGGCAAGTTAGTGTAGCTGGAGTGGGAAGAACCTAGCCAGCTGTTTTTTAGCTTGGGTAGGTGGGTTGCAGAAATGGCTTCTAATACCCCAGGAAACTTTGAATGGCTCCCTGGGACCTCAAAGCTGGGGGAGTCATTTGGCTCCTCCAGTCTCGTGGATTTGGAATACCATTCCAATGGACAGGAGCCTGTATGCACCAAAAGCCCAGGAAGTGTGGGAGGGGCTGGCATTGCTGTGATGGTTTAGGCTCCATGGGGGACCTTGGGAACAGAGGGGTGGCAGGAGAGCACAGCTGGGCCTAAGATTGAGAACCAGCTCTCCCTCGCCACCCCTTTTTTTGAGACTGGAAGTACCTGAAGTTTCCACCAGGCCCACCCTTTGAGGGGATTTTTGCACTGCCAGAGGGTGAAGACTAGAAGATATTTCCTTGGGCTCATCGAAAATTCTGGATTTTTCTAGGCTGGGTCAGGGTGAGGCTTGGGAAGGGGAGGAGATGCCCAGAGCCAGCTGTGGGCTCCTGTTCTGGGCAGTGTGGAGAAATGGAAGGCAGAGTTGTCAGGGGTCCTGGGTGGGAGTCTCAGCTCATGGCGGCCTTTGGTGAGGCCCTTTACCTCCATGGTCCACAGACTGCCCAGATGAGGACGCAGGCTAGCATAGTCTGGAGCGTGGCTCCTAACTTTGACACCCAGGGACTCCAGACCCCTAGAATCAGAATCTCTGCAGGAGAGAAGACAAGTGCTCTAGGGACACCGAGACTTTTTAGTAAACTCTGGGCATGTGGTTTAACACATGGTCTGACAACAGGGAACAATTTTTCTCTGAAAATGTATTATTATTTTTTTCATTTTGTAAATATTTTAGTATAGATCTCTAAAATGTAGGGGCTTTTAAAAAAAAGCAAACTATAATACCATTATCACATCTGTATCAGTCATCCATCGCCACAATGATACGGAGTAACAAAGCACCCCAAAACTTAGTGGTGTATGACGACAAGCGTTGGGTTCTCTCGCGTTCGACCCTCGGTCCCTCGGGCAGCTAGGTTTGGCTGAAGTAGGTGGGGCTTGGTCTCAGATTGCCATTTGAGTCAGGTCCGTGCCATGTGTCTCTCATTCTTCTGAGTCCTGCGGGCTACCCTGGGATCAGTTCTGTTGCTCAGCGCAGCAGCTCAAGAGCAAGCCCCAGCTGGAGCACATTTCAACATTCTATTGGTCACGTACACCAGCATCCATTGGTTAACGGGAGTCACGTGGCCACGCCCAGTGTCAAGGGTGGGAAAATAGACTCCACCTCCTGATGGAAGAAGCTGCGGCATTTCCTGCAGATCCAGGGAAGGGTGGAGACTGGGGACCATTTTTGCAATCAGCCAAACCCAGCATCCTCCAGAGGTGACCAATAAGGTTATGTATGTGTGTGTGTATGTGTTTCTGTTTCCTTATGAACTATAGATTTATTGCAGTTATTTATCCTTATTAATACTCGTTTCTCCCTCTCCTGTCTTTGGTCATTGGAGGCTTTTCAGTTTAGCGTGAACCCAGTAGTCTCTGAGAGCTTCCTTGCTCTTTAATTTTTAGAGACAGGGTCTCACCCTGTTGCCCAGGCTGGAGTGCAGTGGCACAACCATAGCTCACTGCAGCCTCAAACTCCTGAGCTCAAGCAATCCTCCTGCCTCAGCCTCCAGAGTAGCTAGGACTACAGATGCACACTGCCATGCCTGGCTAATTTTTTTTTTTAGAGAGAGGGTTGCCCAAGTTGGTGTCCAACTCCTGGATTCAAGCCATCCTCCCACCTCGACTTCACAAAGTTCTGGGCTTATAGGCATGAGCCACTGCACCCAGCCTCCTTGCTCTTTAATATTAATTATAAGATGTTCCAGGCTCATCTTGTACATTTCCTGCCCCAGACCTGGGATCAGCAACCCCCTTTTTAAATCTACACATTTGTAAGGTTTAAAAGTCAAACAATTCTTAAAGTACAAAATGTAGAACAAACTCCCTATCCCTACCCCCTCCCAGGTCCTTCCTTCCCTTCCATAGAGGTAGCCACTGTTATCAATGGCTCAAGAATCTTTCTAAAGATATTTTATGCCTAATTAAGTACATATAATGTACATTACATTTTTAATGCAAAAATAAGTTCGTTTTTAATTTTATGTTTTACAGAGTATAATTTCATTTTATACTATATGATAATATTAATAGCTAACACTTATATAACATTTACCATGTGCTGGGAGAGCCGAAGTCCGAATGGAAATCTACCTGCAGACAAAGGCCAGGTGTCTGCAGCCACACCTTTACTGCCGCCTCTGGGCACCAGACATACCCTACTCATTGTGTAATGTTTAGGTCAGCGTTTCCCAATAAGCTCAATGATCTTACATGGTCCAAAGTGAAAATCTGTTACTTTAATAGTTAAGAATATATTTTAATATATAAGAAAAAATAAAACAAGGATAACAAGGAAGCCTGTGGTTTCCCATGGTTTCCAAGTTGCTTCCATTACCGAAGCTGAGTTTGTCTGAGGCCCGCTCATGGCTGTCTCTGAACAGAAGGTGGCCGGGAACTCCTGTTTCCAATCCTGTCTCCGGTGCTGTCTTTCCAGGTGGCTATGGGCAAATCCCTCTGCCTCTCTGCATCTCTGCTTCCTCCTCCACCATGAAGGCCCGGCCTCCCTGGAGGGAATTCTGAAACTTTGATTAGAATCAAGACATCCTAGAGATACAAACATCATGGACTCTTAGACGTCATGTATTCCAAGCCTTTCCTTGTACAGACAGGGACCCTGAGGTCCCCAAGAGGGAAAGGGATTGCCTAAGGCCACACAAGGAGTTGCAGTCCGGGCCACCTTCAGGCCACACCAAACTGCACCAAGAGCCACGTGTGCCTGGGGGAGGCAGGAAAAAAGCAATCGTGGTGGTCCGATCCACTTGGAAAGCGGAGCACACCTTCCTTCTAAACTGAGAATGAAGGGATTAGAACAGCCTCCGGGAAACAATCAACACAAATATGTGTTCAAATAGTACAAAATAATGAAAAATGAAAAATCATTATCTTCCACAGTAAATCTCACCCCTGCCTGCCAGTCTCCCTCCCCAGAGACAACTGCTGCTAGTTTCTTGAGTATCTTTCCAGAGATAGTCTCTGAAAGCAGAGGTAGAGGTGTGTGGGGTGTGTAGGGTGTGTGTGTGTGTGTGTGTGTGTGTGTGTACATACCCTTAAATAAAGCGCTTAGTGTTTCGGTTTGGGATGATGAAAAAGTTCTGGAGATGGAGGTGGTGGTGATGGTTACACAACATTGTGAATGTACTTAATGCCACTAAATTGTGTACTTAAAATGCCTGAAGTGGTCAATTTTATGTTCTGTGTATTTTACCACAATAAAAAAAAAGATTTGTTTATCATGCATATTTTCCTCCGTCTTTTTTCAATGAGCCTTTTTCAATATCTAAAAGAACTCTCCATCATCCCAAAGTGATTTGTGATTTATTCTTGAGCATCTTGGTTAAGCTGGAAACTGTGTTTCCCAGAACGCCCTTCCTGTTAGGGTTTCTGGCTGGAGTTGGCCAAAAAAGGAACCTGTGGAGATCTGGAAGACAGAAATGGGACAGTGGCTGTTCCTTTCTCAGGCTGAACCTTTCCCGAGGTTGTCCTGGCCAGATGCTGTGATAGGGCATACACAGAGGTGCCAGCAGGTGCCAGCCTGTCCCCATGTTCCTCTCCTCACATCCTGCTCCTCCTTCCAACTGATGCAACCTGCCACCAGGCACGTGAAGACGGGTAGTGACAACACAGCTGCCCGGAGCCTCAGCTGAGGCCCATAGACCTCCAGGAACATCCCCTCCTGTCCTACTGGGTAGCTGAGCATGCTCCTTCCGCGGACTGACTGGGCTGCTTGTATCCTAAAGAATTCCCAGGAATTCCCCTCCTGAATTTCCATTTTCCCAGTGGTGGAAGGGTGTGATTCCTACAGTAAAGCCCTTATTCAAGAAATCTCAGTGCTTTTGTTTCCCCAGGGGAACCCTGAATGTTTCACACCATGCTCTGGCTATTCTTTTTTTTTTTTTAATTGTAACAAAATACACACAACATAAAATTTAGCGTCTTAACCACTTTTAAGTGTGCAATTTAGTAGCATTAAGGACATTTACCTTGCACAACCAAGTTCTAGAACTCTTTGTACCTTGCAAAACTGGAACTCTGTACCCAGTAAACAATGACTCCCCGCTCTCCTAGCCTCCCACCCCGTTCTCCTTTCTGTTGCTGTGAATTCAACCACTCCAGGGACCCCAAATGAGTGGAATCACACAGTGTCTGTCTCTTTGTGACTGGCTTGTTTCCCTTACATAATGTCTTCTAGGCTCTACCACGTGGTGGCATGTGTCAGAATCCCCTTCCTTTTTAAGGTTCCATAATAATCCGTTGTATGTGTATGCCACATTTTGTCTGTCTGTCCATCCGCTGGTGGCACAGGGGTCACTTCCACCTCCTCGTTTTCTTTAATGGCTGCACAGTGGTCACGGGTTAGGAGCACAGGCTCTGCAGCCAGAGGAGCCCAGGTTCGAATCCTGCTTCCACCCTGAGGACGCACTGTGGGACCTTGGACACAGAAGGAGTGTTCAATGAAGGAAAATTGCCACCCTCACTACAGTCACCTCTGGAAGAGATTCTCCTCTCAGAACCATGGCCACAGCTCTCCCTGTGGCCCATCCTGCCCTCAGCAGCCTTAGGCCTCCCGCTGTCTCCTCAGCCTGGTGCTCCGGGGCGACCCCTCCTCTGTCTCCGTCTCTGTTAGCCTTCCTGGTCCGCAACACCTGTGCAGCCGCCACGTCAGCCGTGGAAGACTCTCCCCTCGTTTGGCCCTTGGCATAGACTGCCACATGTATGCAAGTAGATCCTCCATACTGTGGGCGCCAAGTCACCTGTGAAGTCCTTTGCCTCTAGAACATTCCAGCCACCATCTAAAGGCATCAGGCTGGGTGGCAGCTGTGCCCTCGAGCCCTGGGAGCCTCCAGCTGCAAAAGCAGGAAGGTTTTCCAGGAGAAGCTGTTCTCTCCTTTGCTTTTTCACATTCCTAGGTTCTGAGCACTGGACCTGGAGTCAACATACCCACACTTTCATCTCACCCTGCACCAGCCCGTCCCGTGAGCTCAGACAAGCCTTCCTGTGTCAGCCTCCTTTTCCTCTTCTGTAAAATGCAGGAATTGACCGATGGGCTCAGAATGCTTCCCCTGGAATACCCAGGCTCTGATTTTCACCTGGCTCCTGTAGGTGATAGTCATTCAATTATCTGTCCATCATCCAGTGATTTTTCTTTATTTTTCATCTTTATTGGGTTTTTTTTTCTTTTTTTTTTTTTACTTTCAGTGTGTCCTCTTTGCACTGGCAAAATTTTCAGTGTTGGGCTTAGAAAGCGAACGTCTCTCTTAGTCACATCCTGTCTAGGTCAGTGATTTTCAAAGGGGGCTGGTGAGGACGAGGGGGCGTTGTCCTCAGGGAACATTTGGCAACGTCTGGAGACATTTTGGTTGTCGCAGCTGACGGGGGCTGCGCTACCGCTGGCACCTAATGAGCAGAGGCCAGGGCCGCAGCTCAGCACCCCGCCGTGCACAGGACAGCCCCCACGACAAGGAATTATCCAGCCTGAAACGTCAACAGTGCCAGGGTGGAGAAACTCGGCTTTAGATATTAACGCTGTTAATATTTGGGTAGGTGTTTTTCCAAAAAATGTCTGTAAACATACAGACATAAATGCATGCATTTTAAAAACTGAAGTAGGCTCCATTTGCAGTTTTCTTTATTTTTTAAAAATAATATTGGCAGTGACATTTCAAGCAGTTAAGAGCCTACCACCAGAATCACATTGTCTAAACTGGAATCCTGGTCCCACCCTTATTAGTTGTATGGCCTAACCCCTCCATGCCTCAGTTTCTCCATCTGCAAAGTAGGGCTAATAATGGAACCTACTGCACAACGTCAGCACAGCGTGAGCCGTTTGTTATTATTTGTATTCCTTTGTATTTGTGAGGAAGGGGGAAGCATCTCTGTGCCCACTGCAGAGATGAGGACACTGAGACTCGGCGTCAGGCAGTGACTGGACACAGGCAGGCTTCCCAGTGAGGCAGTGGCACCTGGCGCTAGCCAGGGCTCTCTCCAGTAAGCAGCACTTCTGATAAAAGTAAGTGTTTTTTGCTTGTTTATTTGTTTGCTTTATTTTGTTTTGTTTTGGTGGAGGCGGGGGGGCAGGTCCAGAAGAGGGGAGGGCACAGAGAGGCAGAAGGAGTTCTGTGCCTGGCCTCAGGGCGTCTCTGTAGACATCTGCAGCCCCAGCCGCCTCCCCACTGTGGCTCGGCCTGGCTCTCCACTAGGCTGCGAGCAGGCCCTGCCTTATCTCCAGACGCCTGTTATCTGCACACCCATCTGTGGACAAATGGCCAGCCGACTGGCTCCTGGTCACCCCCGCCTGGAGGGGGGCCCTCCTCTCAGGCCTGTGTCTGGCAATTTGGGCTGGAGCCCAAGGTGGGGGGTCTCCTAATGGAGGAGACGCAGCCCAGCCCCGGCCCTGGGGCTTTCACCCCCCAATGCTGCTGCTTGGACATTCTGTTTGCAGGCCAGGAGACCCGCGCCTGCGCACCACCCCTCCCTCAGTTGATTTCCCAGAGGGCCTTATAAGGTGGATAAGGGCTGCCACTGTCATTCCTGTTGAGCAAATAGAGAGACTGAGGCTCAGAGAGGTGCTGTGACTCATCATAGGTCACACAGCAAGGCAGTGGCATTGCTGGGGCTGGAATTCGGGCCTCTTAGCTCCTGTCCTGGCCTCCAAAAAGGAGAGCCAGGCCAGGCATCGTGGCTCATGCCTGTAACGATAGCACTCTGGGAGGCCGAAGCGGGAGGATCACTTGAGGTCAGGAGTTTGAGACCAGCCTGAGCAAGTGCGAGATCCCATCTCTACTAAAAATAGAAAAAATTAGCCGGGCATGGTGGCGCATGCCTGTAGTCCCAGCTACACTGGAGGCTGAGGCAGAAGGATTGCTTGAGCCCAGGAGTTTGAGGTTGCTGTGAGCTAGGCTGACGCCACGGCACTCCAGCCTGGGCAACAGAGTGAGACTGTCTCAAAAAAAATCATAAAAAAGAGAACCCACAGACGCCATGCTCCAGGGCCCTATGCTGCCAGGACAGTCACGTCCTTTCTTTGGGCCTTGGTTTCTTCAGCTCTGAAACTGAAGTAAAGTGCGCCAGTGGGATGGGCCTGCCCTTGGCGCCCAGGAGGCCAGCAGAGCAGCAGGCAGAGCAGAGCAGAGTATGGAGCACATGGGCTCACCCTGCCAGAGTTCAAGTCCCCCCTTCCCCACTTAGTGTGACCTCAGGCAATCACTTGACCTCCCTTTCTCTGCCTTGGTTTCCCCATTTAAAAAAGGGGAGAATAAGAATCCTTACCTCACAGTGTAGCTGTGAGAACTAAATGAGTCGATCTACATGAAGCACTCGGGACACCATGAGTGCCCCTAAATGTGAGTCACTGTTATTTTTATTAGCAGTGGAATAGATCAGAACAGTTGCAGTGTCTGGGCTGATAACCTGGCTGTGCTGCGTGACCTTGGGCAACTGACTTAACATCTCTGAGCCCCTGTTGTTTTGCAGATGAGAAAACAGGGGCAGTGTGTCTTGGAGGCTCTAGTGAGGGGCTTGGCACAGATTGTGGCCCCGCAGGCCAGAGCGGGGCTGGAGGCTGCCGGTGACCCTCGGGGAGGGTGTCTTCGTGGAAGACGTGGAAGACGGAGACAGCTTGTGGGCCTTTGTTTACAGAGCCCATCTCTCCTCTGATGGATGCGGCCTGCGGTAGTCTGTTTGCAAGTTTCTCCTGGAAGCATGAATCAAGGTCTGTTTGGAGAACACGTGTGCTCCTCCGTCAAACATTCCACCCAAGCTGGGGCCACAGAGCCTCGAGAGATGGGAGCAGAGTGTGTCCTAGATTGTCCCCAGAGAGAGGGGAGAGAATGGGAGACCCAGCCCCTATGGCCTGGCCTCGGAGGGACAGCCTGGTCCCTGCTGCCTCCATGACAGACGCCCTCCCTGGCCTCTAGGAGCTCTCTAGAAAGCAAGATAAGACCAGGGCTGACCAGAAAACAAGGGGGAGAGAGATAAGGACCCATCTGCTCCCACACTCTGTCCTCTCTGACCCGCCACGGCAGCACCAGAGTGATCTTTTAAAAATATAAATCCCACACATTTAGGAAGTACAAGTGTTTTTTGTTACACAGATGAGCTGTGTTAATATAAAGCTGAAGTCAGGGCTTTCAGTGTACCCAGAACCAGAATAGTGTGCATTATAAAAACACTTGTACCCCCTAAATGTTTGGAAATAATAAAAAAATAAAATTCAAATCCCATCAACTCTCTCCTGCTTACAACCCTCCAGTGACATCCGTCGTGGTTGAATCAAGATTGGATTCCTTAAAAATGGCCTCTGACTTCAGCCTGCCTGCCGCTGGGACCCTAGCACCTGGCACCTCCCTCACCTGCCACACTGGTTTCATTCCAGCCCCTCATGCAAGCCCACCCCAGCCCTTCCCCACCCAGCCTGGCCACCCCTCTCAGAGCTCAGGCCGAGCTCAGCTCTCTCCTCCCCAGACCAACCCCCGACCACCCTGCCATCCCAGCACCAGGTTCTTGCCTTGGTGGCCCGCATCGAGTGTGTGATCAGTGTGTATTTATGTGTTTAGATGCTCAGTGTCACGGGGAGGGGCCTGCGTCTGTTTTGCGCATCAATGCGTGCCCAGCCCACGGCACGATGCTCGCCACACGGAAGGCTCTGCACAAATATTTCTCTAGTGCATGAGTGACTCATCGTGAGAAGGACCGATCTCATGCTTGGGAGGTCAGAGATGGACAGTTACATCCAGGAGGGAGGAAGCGGAGAAGACTTCTTGGGGAAATGGCACTAGAGCCAGGTCTGGATGAGGGAGAAGACTTTGGCAGAGAGCAGCTGAGACCTCGGGCTGCGAATGAGCCACCTGGGGCAAGTCTCTTCAACCCTCTGAACCTCAGTTTCTCCTTCGGAAATATGGGGTTGGTGATACCTACTTTACAGACAAAGCACATGAAGAGGAAATGGGCATGTACAGCACTTAGTCAGGGCTCAATAAATGGTAGTATGATGAATACAGGTTTTCATTTCACCACCATTCCAGTTTGAAGACCCATGTATTACAGATTGCATTTTTCCCTGTAATAAATTACTTTTATTTGTTTATTTATTTATTTTGAGACAAGGTCTTGCATTGTTGCCAGGGCTAGGGTGCAGTGACATCATCATAGCTCACCGCAACCTCAAACTCCTGGGCTCAAGGGATGCTCCCATGTCAGCCTCCTGAGTAGCTGGGACTATAGGCATGGGCCACCATGCCTGGCTAATTTTTCTATTTTTTATAGAGATGGGATTTCACACTGTTGCTCAGGTTCATCTCAAATTTCTGGCCTCAAGAAATCCTACCTTGGCCTCCCAAAGTGCTGGGATTACAGGCATGAGCCACCACACCCGGCTTATTTATTTATTTTTTAGAGACAGTGTCTCACTATGTTGCCCAGGCTGGAATGCAGTGGCTATTCTCAGGTGCAATCGTATCGTACTGCAGCCTCAAACCGCTTGGCTCAAGCAAACTTCCTGCCTCCTGAGTAGCTGGGACACAGGTGCCTGCCATTGAGTCCTGCTATTTTTATTTTTAATGCTACATATTTTTTAAATGTTGAAACAATCTCAAATTCATAGACAAGTTGCAAGCATGGTGCATGGAAGTGTTTTTCCATGAACCTTTTGAGAGTAAGTTGCTGATATGATGCTCCATCCCACCTGAACATCTTCATGTCTATTTCCAACAAACAGGGACAGTCTCTTACAAACCATGACACAGCTATCACGGTCAGGAAATGAATGTCACATTTCTACCATCGAATCCTCAGATTCCAACCAAGATTCTGGGTTAGAATCACGTGCTGGGTTTACTTGTCGTATCTCTTTGGTTTCCTTTAGTCTGGAACAATTCCTCCAACTTTCTTTGTATTTCATAACCTCGACATTTTGAAGATTACTGGCCAAGTATTTTGTAGGACGACCCCAAATTGAGTTTTGCCTGGTAATTGGATTCAGGCTATGCGTGTTGGGCAGGAACACCACAGAGGTGATGCTTTTCCTGCTGTCTGTAGTATTGTTTAAGAGTAAGGAAGCCAAGGAGGTGGGAAAGGAAATGCAAAATAATACAAAATGGCCTCTGAGTGGAAGATACTGAGGTGGAAAAGTATGCGGCATATTTTACTTTTGGATTTTTGTTGTTGTTGTTGCAAGGATATCCTCATTTGCTAGCTAGATATTCACTGCAACTGACTGGCCAGATTCCTCCCGACATCAGGTAAGAGGCTAGAAGGGGGGCATTAAGGGCCTCTTAGAAGCAGCCACTGGACACTTTCCCCAGGGGACCAGGTGCGGGGCTCCCAGTGTCCTCTAGATGGCGCACAATTCTCTGGGGAAAAGGGAGACTTCCAGATGAACGGATTCCAGGGGAAGGAGGGATGGTTTCAGAGAGGCTATAAGCCCTGCCTATCTGCTCCTGTAGTGGACTCAGCTCCTCATTGCCCCCATGCCCCGCTCCCTCCGGAGGATCACTCCGCATTCTTTCATTCACTTAACACCAATTTTTCAGTGCCTCCTGCCTCCCTGTAGCCAAGACTTGCCATTTGTAGGTGACAGCACAAAGCAGAGGAGGACAAGGTCATCAGACTTGGAGCCCAACAGACCTCTGTTCAGGTCCTGGTTTTGCCCCTGACTTGCTGTAAGACTTTGAGCACATTTCTGGGTCTCAGTGTTTCCAACAATTTAAAGAATGAGGGTGTCACCTTGGCTAGATTAGGGTCCTGTTTCATCGGCCAACACCCCCAACCCCATACTCCTGTCTGTCTCTCTCCATCTTGTGCCCGTCGCCAAGTCTGACCACCCAGGTCCTGTGCACCAGGCTGCTCCTGGGTGCCATGAGCAAGTGACCTCTGACCTCTGTGTAGGATTGGAGTCTCACACACAGGTGAGAATGGTGGGAGAAGGGCCGGGGCCATTTGCATGATGGAGGAGGGGCTGAGCCTCAGAGATTTCTCTACCCCCAGGAAGGGAGGGTTGGGAGGAGAGAGCTGGAAAGCTGGGGGGCCTATCTTCCCCACCCCACTCGCAGAGCCGGCAGTGCAGCGGCCTCCACTCTGCCACTGCTGTCCCGTGCCCTGCTCACCAGGAGTGTCGCCCCCACCTGAAAACTGCAGCCCAGGATGTCCAGAGACTGATGTCCCTGAGAGCAGACTGTGTCTTCTGGGACAACTGACTTACCTGGCTGTGCCTCAGTTTCTTCATTTGTAAAATAGGGGCAAATAACATTTTTGTCATAGGGAGGTGGGAGCCACAAGTGCCGATTAAAATGCTTCCATACCCTTCTCCTAAGGCCAGGGCAGAGGTAAGGGAGACCCAGGAGACCCAGCACTCAGACTGAGACCCTGTGGGGGAGGGGCAGGCAGGGTGCTCATCACAGGTAAGGGCCCTTTGGTGCTTTCTGCATCACCTATGCTATTACAGTTTCGAGCACACTCAGCATCTTGCCATGTCCAAAGTTCTCCCATATCCATGATTCAGTGTGACCTTCACCTTCTACCTTGATTGGTGGGGAAACTGAGGCTTGGAAAGGGAGATGTGACTTGCTCAAGATCACACATCCAGCCAGCGGCAAAAGTCAAGCTGTAGAGCACAGTGGATAAGAGGAAGGAATCACGCGGTCCTGGGTTGTCACCCTGGCTCCGCCACATCCAAACTGTGTGGCCTTAGGCAAGTCCCTTCCCCTCTCTGAGCCTCAGTGTCCTCATTCGTCGGTGGGGATAGTGCAAAGTTGTTCTGAGGGTTAAAAAACAAACAGAGTAAGATCCTGGTTTTGGTGATGTTTGGAGCCAGAACACCTTGCTTAGTTCTAAGCGACCATCTTTGGGGAGTGGGGATGTGTCCTGTCTCATTCTATTTGTTGTGTCTCACTGGTTTGACTTTCCTGGCTCCCTCCTCCTCCCCCATCACCTCCCATCTGTTAGGGACAGAACAAATGAGAAGTCATGGAAATCAGAAAAACAGAAAGGAGAAAGTAGTTGTAGAACAACAATAAGGAGAAAATAGTTACAGAAAAATAACCAGGGGAAACAGTTGTTTCAGTCTTAAAGAATGGGGTAATCAGGCCATGGAACACGGACCACTAGGTGATGGAACTTTCCCCACCCTATATATATTAGAAAGAGACTGAAACATAACCTTTAAGACACGGTCATACGTGGAAAGAATTCAGTCCCCAAAACAGTGGCATATAGTTATGAATAATTGTCACTAACCTTTACCTAAACTACTAACATATAAAAGGGAAAACACAGAAGTAGACAGCGTCTTCTCCACTCGCAGAGAAGACCCATTTCCCCTTAAGAAATGTACTTTCGCTTTGCACCCTTAAACTTTGCTTACGATAAATTCTTCACGCATACGTGCTGAGTGTCTGTCATCTGTCTCCCTGGCACGGGCCGAGGTTTGTGATTCATCCAAGCCTGGAGCCCCAGAGCTGGGGCAGCCCTTCAAAGTCCAGCAGTGGACAGGACCATGACGAGTCTGTTCCCCGGTGTCTTCCACTCTGAGGTCAGGGATTGGGTGTGGTTTGCTTACCGCCTTAAACCCAGCAAATAGCACAGCCCTGACCCTGAGCGAGAACGGCTGGCATTTTAAGTACTAAGCACTTTTTCTGCCTCTTTTCATTGAGTCTTTGCAGCTCCCTGAAGTCAGAGCTGTTTTTCTCATCTCCATCGCACTGATGATGGAGCTGGCACTCAGAAAGGGAAAGTGACCCACCCAACAGGGCACGGTCTAGGGTAAGGCAAGCGAGGCGTCCGGGTGCGAAATTCTAGCAGGCACTCAGTGTCGGACCCAGGTCTGTGAGGCTCCAGCACCCTTACCCACACAGTAGGCTCAGCAACCACTCGCTGTTTATAAAGCAACAGTGCCTGGTACATTAGCCACACTGAATCCACGGTGGCTGTCACACAACTCGCCTTATCCCATTCTGATTCTCAGTCCCTCCTTGGAACAACAGCCTCATGTTGCCCCCAGCCATGTCCCACCCATGCCCAGGCCTCCGGGAAGTCCCCCAGCTGGCCAAAGTGACCCCACGCTCAGGCGGCCCAAGCTCTGCTGCTCTGCTTTCGTCTCCAGCATCCACGGTGCACTCGTCTGTATCAGAGGGAAACGGGTCCCACCTGCATTTATTTCAGCCCGGCTTCGTCTATTTATGGGAAGCTGGATTGTCGTGACGCTGCGTCTGTTAACGTGGCAGGCGTCTCGGCCAGCCGTACACAAAGGCAGCAGAAGCCCCCCGTCCTGCCTGAGAAGGGCGGAGAAACATCTCCCTCTCCGGAGGTTTTTGAGAAAGCAAACTGCTTCAAGGGGGAATCGTGAGTGTAAACTTGTCCCCTCCCCCTGCCTGCCCCCCCCCCAGCCCTCTCATCTGGATGATAACAGCTTCTGTCTCTGAGAAACCATTCCTGAGGGTTCCAACTGAGTGGCAGGATTAGGCCTCAGGGTGGCAATTAGCTGATAAAGCCATGACTTCACCCAGGGCAGAGAGAGAAAGGGCTAGCTGGAGCCTGCGCCTGCAGGACCCCCGCCCTGGGCCTCCTTCACTGGATTTAGAGTCAGGGACCCTGGTTCAAGGCCTTGGGCAGGTCTCTTCCCCTCTCTGGACCTCTGATTGCCCATCTGTGAAATGGAGCATGTTCTGACCTTCACAGACTTGTGGAAAGCACCAGTGAAATAAGAAGTAAAAAATTGCTTTGAGACCAGGCATGGTGGCTCACGCCTGTAATCCTAGCACTTTGGAAGGCAGAGGCAGGAGGATCACTTGAGTCCAGGAAATCGAGACCAGCCGGGGCAATATAGCAAGACCCCCCTCTCTACAAAAAATTTAAAAATTAGCCAGGCATGGTGGCACATGCCTGTAGTCTCAGCTGCTCAGGCGGCTAAGACAGGAGGATCTCTTGAACCCAGGAGTTTAAGGTTACAGTGAGGTATGATCATGCCACTGCACTTGAACCTGGGCAATACAGTGAGACACTGTCCCAACAAGAACAACAAAAGAAATTGCTTTGGAAAGTATCCCTGGCAACTGTGCATTGCTGACCACAGACAACCATAGAACTGGAACTCTTTCTGTAATATTCCTGAAAGAACAAAGGAAAAAGGGCACTGGACCAGGAATCAGATGGACCTCGATTTCTGCGTCCTGGCTCTCATGTTCACAAGCCATGTCCTCTCCGGCAAGCTGCCTCCATTTCCTCTCTGTAAAATGGAACACTATCTGTGCCTTCCCTCCTTGCATATGGCTTCCAGATGCAGGGATACCTGAGGCAGGAGAGCCTAGTAGATAAGATCACAGGCTTTGGATCAGTCAGACCTGGGTTCAAGTGCTGCCTCGGCCACTTATTTGCTAGCTGTGTGCCCTTAGGCAACTTTCCAGCTGTGTGACCCTGGTCCAGTTAGCTAACCTCTCTGTGTCTCATTGTCTTCATCTGGAAAATGGAATGGTAATAGTCATACCTGCTTCATACTTGTTTAACAACTAAATGTGTTAATGTATTTAAAGTGCTTAAAACAGTGCTGGACATTGGAGTGCATGATAGCTTTTATTTGTATTATTTAAAAATTCTTGTTTTCTCCTCCTTCAAACTGTCTCTGCAGCAGATGGGGCCTGGCTAATGTCTTGGAAGCATGTGGAGAAGCTGCAGAGGGGTCAGGGAGAGTCCTGAGGCCTGGCCCTGCCACTTACATGATCAGTGTCTCTGGCAAGTCCCTTCCCATTCAAAGCCCATTTCCCCACTGGTAGGATGAGAGGGTGAGACCAGGAACATTCTGGGGCCCCGGTGGCTTAGTCCCCCGCAAGGATACAAGAGGGGCTTCCTTGCTTGCTGGCCTCCAGGAGATCTGGCGGGGCTGAGGTGCCCGCCTCGGCGGCCCCCTTGTCTCTCTCACTCCACAGTTCTGGCCCTGAGAGAAAGCAGGCCCAGCCCCGGCCGTCACATGTGCTGACCCCAGACCGGGCCGGGAAGGAAGGGCTGGGAGCCCAAGGAAGCGGGCCTGTATGGTGGTGTGTGCACACAGTAACGCAAACTCTCACACAGACAGACACTCGGACACCCCTGTACACACACAGACAAACGCAACAGGCACACAAGTTCCACACGGACAGTCAGACACCACAGCCCCCAACGCCACCCCACTGTGGCGTGGCAGGGCCTGGCTTGGTGCTTTGCACACCGCAGTTCTAAGCAGACATTCATTGCTTGAACAAATGAATGCTTCATGGAGGGGTGCCGGCCCTCAACCAGCCCCCAGACCGGTGCTTCCCAGGGCACAGACCCTCAACCCCTCGAGGTAAGAGAGGATTGTCGATAGCTCCCAGATGAGCCATTCTAACTCTGATGGGTGCCAATGGACTCAAATGTGTCACAGACAAAATGCAACAGGTGGTTACAATGGAATGACAGAAGTAATACAAGTTGTCCTCATTTTTAGAAGTTTTCTTTTAAAAAAATAAATAAATAAATAGGCCGGGCGTGGTGGCTCACGCCTGTAATCCTAGCACTCTGGGAGGCCAAGGCGGGAGGATTGCTTAAGGTCAGGAGTTTAAGACCAGCCTGAGCAAGAGTAAGACCCCGTCTCTACTAAAAATAGAAAAAAATGATCTGGCCAACTAAAAATATATAGAAAAAATTAGCTGGGCGTGGTGGCGCATGCCTGTAGTCCCAGCTATTCGGGAGGCTGAGGCAGAAGGATTGCTTGAGCCCAGGAGTTTGAGGTTGTTGTGAGCTAGGCTGATGCCACAGCACTCTAGCCCAGGCAACAGAGTGAGACTCTGTCTCAAAAAATAATAATAATAATAAGGGGAGTAAGCTGTTTTTTTTAAAAGTCTTTGAAATAAGGAATTTAAGTAACTAGTAATACAGATGGAACGCAGACATGGCAAAGCCTGAGGTGCCTGAGGTTTGTGAAACACTGTTAATACCAACCAGTGCAAACCTCTCTCTACCATTTGATAAATGGGGAAACAGAGGCCCAGCCAGGGAAAGAACCCTTCCCGAGATGAGCACTGACTTGGGGGCTTGGAGGACAGGGCTTTCCTTCCTTCCCGTAAGGTGTAAAATGGAAGGAATGTACCCTTCCCAGCTTGCCTCCAGGTTGGTTGTGGGGATGATGAGAGGCAAGGAGGGAGAAAGCACTTTGCAAACAGACATAGGGAACTGCCCCAGGTGGAGGCAGAGCTCCGTCTGGAACCCAGGTCTCCTAATGTCCCATCCAGGGCAGCACATGGCATGACAAAGGGAGGGGAGGTTTGGTCACCAGGCAGATAGGTGCCTGAATTCAGTCTCTACCTGTTTATTCACTCCTTCAATATACGGTATATATTATATATATTTTTAGCCCCTACCATGGGTGGGACACAATGCTAAATATTGGGAAGGTAATGGGGAGCTGAAGGAGGCAGACATTAGTCAAAATATTATACAAATAAGTGTAACATTATAAGTTCAGTGAGTACAACACAGTATAGGCACACAGTGTGGGGAGGGGAATTTGTTCTGGTCAGGGAGGTCAGCATGGCCTTTTCCTAGGAATGATGATCAAGTTGAGATTGAAGAAAAAAGAGGAGTTAACTTGGCAAAAGGGGAAGGAAAAGCATTCCAGGCAGAAGAAATGGCCAGTGCAAAGGTCCTGGGGCATATGGGAGTAGGAGCCCTTGAGTGACTTTAGTGTGGCTAAAGTACAGAGTCCCAAGTGCTGTGTCCTCAGCCAGATGCAGCGGCAGAGCTAGGTGGGACCAAGCATGCAGGGCTCAGGCATCAGTTAAAATTTGGGCCATAATTGGAAGAGCAGTGGGAATCCATTAGAGGCTTTTAAGCAGGTCCATTTTGATAAGCTCACTGGCTGCCGGTCAAATGTAAAAGAAAAGAACATGAGGGGGACTTTACAGAAACCAGAACATACAATGACGTCACTAAAATCAGATCATTGTGATATTACAAAGGTGTAGACAAATAGATCCAGGGAGCATGAAAAATAATCCAGAATTAGATCCCGGGAGACAGATGTGAATATTTGACAAAGGAGGTTCCTCATCTCAGTGGAAAAAGGCTAGTTTATTTCACAAATGGTGTTGGCCCAATAACGTAGCCCTCTGGAATAAATAAAAAGAAACTCCTATCTTGAACAATAAAATACTAAATTTCAAATGGATCAAAAATCTAAATGTAAAAATTAAAATAATGCAAAATAATGTACCAGATTTTAGGAGGCTGCATGTTTCATGTAGAGTAGGGGCCAGCAAACTGCTACCCATGGACCAAATCCAGCTGGCTGCCTTAAAAAAAAATAACAGCTTTATTAAAATATAATTCACATGCCATATAATTCACCCACTTTAAATATACAGTTCAGTGGTTTTTAGTGTACTCATAGATAGGTGCAACCATCACCAAAATCAATTTTAGAACCTTTTGATCACTCCAGAAAGAAGCCCCATACCTCTTAGCTATCAACCCATACTCATTCCTTCCAGCCTTAGGCGGCCATGGCTCCACTTTCTGTCTCTATAGATCTGCCTATTCTGGACATTTCACATAAACAGAATCATACAGTGTGTGATCTTCTGTAACTTGTCTTTCACTTAGCAAATGTTTTTAAGGTTCATCCAGGTATCAGTACTTCATTCCTTTTTCTGGCTGAATAATATCCCATTGTACGGATATACCACCTTTTGTTCATCTAGTCATCAATTTGATGGACATTTGGGTTGTTCCTACCCTTTGGCTATTCTGATTAGCGCTGCTATGAACATTTGGTACAAGTTTTTGTCTGAACTATGTTGTCATTTCTCTTGGGTTATGTACTCAGGAGTGGAATTGCTGTAGCCTGTTTTTGTAAACCATGTTTCATTGGGACACATCTGTTGCCATTTTGTCTATGGTTGCTTTTGTCTATGGTGCTACTGTGGCAGAGTTGAGTAGTTGCAACAGATACTGTAACAGCTTAAAGCCTGACATATACACTATTTGGACTTTTATAGAAAACATTTGCCAACTCCTGATCTACGCGCTGGGAAGACTTTACATGTCAAGACTGAAAACCAAGAAGCTATAAAAGAAAAGAGAGATTATTTAAAAAGTAAATTTGACCCTATGTATTTGTAAATAAAGTCTTTAGTATGGCAAAAGTTAGAAAAACAAAGTCAATGGGCAAAAATTAAAACATGAAGAAAATCACTGTACACCGGTGACAGAGAAAGTGTTCCCATTTTGTATCAGTCAGGGTCCTGGCAGGAGGTAGGTGGCACACCCAAACTGGGTAGTTTAAGGAGATGTAATGAAGGGACAACTCAGAGGGACTATTTTCAAAGGGGTGCACAGGGTCTAGCGAATGCACCCAGGGAAGTGCCAACCCCAGGGCTGGGAAAGGAATCATTTCCCTCAAGGCTGAAGGGGACAGGGACAGCAAGAAGTTTTCAGAGCCTGGACAGGGCTGTATTAGGGGGTAAGGGGGCCAGAGGATGGAAATGGCAGCCCACAGATGAATGAAGCCAACCCACGGTGCCCAGCAGGGTGAGGAAAGGGCTTATGAAGAACACCCCATTCTCTCTTTTCTCCAGCCCTGTGATCTCCAGCTGTGCCTGCCGTTGGCCAAACCCTACTGGAAGCTGAGGACTGGGAGCCCCTTACAGCCCACATGGCGTAGGAGGCACAGAGCGGATGGGAAAAGGCAGAGCCTGGTGGAGAGACAGCTGGAAGATGCCCAGCATGTAGCTTAACAGGAGAAGCCATCTCAACAGACAAATGGGAAAATGCTATGACTAGACAGTTCCTGACTGAGTAAATGGAATGGCCAACAAACTTATGAAAAAGATACTCAAGTTTATGTTAGTAGTCAGGGAAATACACATGAGTCTAGCAAGGTGACCATGTTTTACATCTAACAGAGCTCTCACACCTATTGCTGGTGGGGAGGAAAAGAAAGTGCTAATCCTCCATATTGCTGGTGGAAATGTGAAATGTTATAGACATTTTGGAAAGCTGCAGTGCAACTTCTGGGGAATCGACCCCATATAAATAAAGACCCCAACAAGGAAGGACTTATGTGCAAGGAAATTTCAGTAGATACGGTCATACTTATAGCTGCCCATCAACTTTTGAATAGCCTGTTCCAGAGACCACATGCTCTGTGGGTTCAGCTGGGGAGGCTGGGACCTGGCTGCACAGACCACCAGGGCAGGCTGGGATTGTGGAGAGGGTGCAGGATTGGATGGGTGACAGGGCTCACGCTTCTTCATTGTCTTTATTGTAGCAGAGCTGACCTGCCCTCTGAGGAGTCCACAACTGAAGCATGCTCACGCTGGAACTCCATCCCAAGCACCCCAGGCTGGGCCTTTGGCCGTCAGAACAGCACCTTTGCATTCAGTTCAGCTCAGTTATTGAGTGCTCACTGTATGCGAGAAAGGCCCTTAGAGAGTTTTCTTTAAAAACCCCCAGGTGGGAAAAAGAGCCAGAGAAATACAAAAGTACCAAATAGTATGTGATAAGAGCCCTACAAGCCAGGCAGATAAAGAGCTTCAAAAGGATTTCCAAGAGGAGGGAGGGGACGCTCCCACTTAAGAGTGCTCCTGGAAGGCTTTTGGGAGGAAGTGGTTTTTGAAGAGTGGGTGGAATTTGGACACACAGACATAGGCAATTTCTTTTTTTCTAAAAAAGGAAATTCTTCCCATTTTTAGAGGATCAACTCAAAGGCTGCCTTCCTGCTTGCTGGATCCTGCTGGTTGGAATTATTTATATTTTCCTGAGCATCCTCCTAACGTTTACAGAGCTTTATTAATGGTTCAGATAGCGGGCTGCCTGCCTTATACCTGCTTGTTTGCCATTTGCCTTCCCCTCTGGACTGGGAGTGTTTGAGCAGCTTGAGCAGGGCCATATCTCTAGTCTTCCTGCCCAAGAGCCAGCATGGTGCCTTCACTTGGTTGGTACTCAAAGAAATGCGTGTGGAATGAGGAAACGCAACCAATATTACAGCTAGTATTTATTTGACACTCCAGTGGATTTCATCAATGGACTTGGTGAGATCCACCTTTTTACTTCTCTCTGCTCAAGAATCCAGCAAGCATTTCCCAGTTTCTGTATTTCCTGAATCGGGCCATGAAAATATGTTTCTCATAAACAAGGAATTGTGAATTAGGCTGTGTGTTAAGTCTTTGCCAGATGTCAGACACTGTACAAAGTGCTTTATAGGCTTTATCCGTACAGTCTCCAAAGCGCTTGTTTGAGAAGAGGCTTTTGACTATGCCCATTTTACAACTGGAAAAATTGAGGTCAGGAATTTCAGTAGTCATGGCAGAGTTAAAAGCAAAACACCAAACAGGCAAATGCTGCTCCCCATGTCCATATAAAACTCCGTGTGTATGTGCCCATGTGCACAGAGTTCCCAAGTTTATAAAATTAGAGGTTGGTCTCCATGAGCCTAGACAGCACCTTGAGCCCTGACAAGCCCAGGACTTGATTCCATGCACATAAAAATATTCATTAAAATTTGGGGTTCTGCTTTATTTCACTTAGTATGATGTCCTCCTGGTTTATCAGTGTTGTTGCAAATGGTATCATCTCTTTTTTTTTTTTTTTTTTGAGACAGAGTCTCACTCTGTTGCCTGGGCTAGAGTGAGTGCCGTGGCATCAGCCTAGCTCACAGCAACCTCGAACTCCTGGGCTCAAGCAATCCTCCTGCCTCAGCCTCCCGAGTAGCTGGGACTACAGGCATGCACCACCATGCCCAGCTAATTTTTTCTATATGTATTTAGTTGGCCAGTTAATTTGTTTCTATTATTAGTAGAGACGGGGTCTCACTCTTGCTCAGGCTGGTTTCGAACTCCTGACCTTGAGCAATGTGGCCGCCTCAGCCTCCCGAGTGCTAGGATTACAGGCGTGAGCCACCCCGCAAGGCCCCATCTCCTTTTTTAAGGTGGAATAATATCCCATCGCGTGTGTGTGTGTGTGTGTGTGTGTGTGTGTATTCTTTATCCATTCATTCATTAATGGACATTTAGGTCCATCTTGGCTGTTGTGAATAATGCTGCAATAAACATGCAAGCACAAGATACTTCGAGATACTGATCTTTCAAGTCCTGTGAATGTATACCCAGGAATGGGATTCCTGGGTCATACGGTAGTTCTATTTTTAATTTTTTTAGGAGCCTCGCTACTGTTTTCCATAACAGCTATACCAATCTACAACACCAAGAACAGTGTACGAGGGTTTCCTTTTCTCTACGTTCTTGCTGACACTTGTTATCTTTTACCTTTTTTATAATAGCCATTCTAACAGGTATGAGATGATATCTCATTGTGGTTTTGATTTGCATTTCCCTGATAGTGAGTGATGCTGAGCACCTTTTCACATACCTGCTGGCCTTTTGTATGTCTTCTTTTGAGAAATGTCTATCAAGGTCCTCTCCCTATTTTTTAATCAGATTATAGGTTGCTATTTACTATTGTGCTGTTTGAGTTCCTTGTATATTTTGGATATTAACCTCTTAGGACCTCACTTACATGTGGAATCTAGGATTGTCAAATTCATAGAAGCACAGAGTAGAATGGTGGTTGCCGTGGTCCCCCAAGGCTCAGGAAAGCTGCCCAGGGCAGATGGAGTCTCATCTACTCATGTCTCATGTCACAACGGCACTGAGGGACCCTGAAAGCATTCTGCTCTCGGTTTTACACGCTAGCAGCTGCTGGGATCACTGAGTCAAGCATTACCAAACATAACCCAGATTGTTTCAGACATTTCCTCTTTATTCTAGGATGCTGCATTCTTAGTATGATACATTCTGCCCAAGAATTGTAATCGAGGCAGGGAAGAGCTGGTTCAGCCAAGGTCATCCGGGGACCTGTCCTCCTGCACAAAGCTGAGTGCAGGACTAGCCCTAGAATTCTGCTCCTAAGTCCATGCTCCTTCCGTCTCTGCCTCCGCATCTCTTGATCCAGTAGCCTGAGCTGTGGTCTACGTGGTGGCTGCCAATCCTTGGTCAGATCCTGGTGGAGATGGGCATTGTTCCTCACTGTCCCTCCATGTGATCCCTTTTCTCCTTTTAAAGAATATTAAACACCATATCCCAGGTGCTATGCTAGGCATTTTACATGCAGTAGTGCTTTTAACCCTCACTAAAATCCTATGAGGTAGATATCAACATTATTTCCACTTGATACACAGGACACTGAGGCTGAGCAAGGTTGAGTGGCTTGCCCCATTTACTTAACTAGGAGGCAGAGGAACTGGGATTTGATCTTAGGTTTGACTAATCCAAAACCTAACTTCCCCAAGCAGGAGCCCAGCATCCGTAGCCACAGCTCTGCGAGGATCTCTAATGAGGAGAGTGGTGGAGAGCTTCCTTTTGTAACATCACACTGGGACCCTGGAATTATCTACCCCTGTGCCCAAGGCTTTGTGGTTGACAGACACTGTTCTTTGAGGCATCTCTAGGCTATGGTGAGGATATTATGGGACAAAGACACAGAATGGGTGAGCAGAGAAGGATACAGCAAGGGATGTGACAGTTGCTAGCACTAAATAAGTATCCCATTCTTTCCTTCCTCTCTCCTCCCTCTTTCCCTTGCATGATTAAGAGCCAGACTCTGAAGTCAAGCAGACCTGAGTTAAAATGCTGGTGCAGCCACTGACTAGCTGTGTGACCTTGGACGAGCCATTTAACCTCTCTGGTTTTTAGTTCTCTCACCTGCAAAACTGGGACAGTGACACACACTGTCTCGTTGTTATGTGAATCAGGAAATATATGTAAAGGCCTTAGTACAATGCTGAGTGCATAATAAATGCTCAGTAAATAGGTAGCTGTTATGATTAATTCCTTCTGCTCACAGCCTGATCCTAGATAGCTGAATGACCTTGAGTAAGACTCTTTCTCTATGGACCTCAGTTTCCCAATTTGTACAATGAGCATGTTTGACTAGGTCAGCATTTCCTAAGTGTGGCACACTGGTAGTAAGTTAGATGATTTTATATGGTACGAAGTGAATATTTGTTATTTTAAATTATGAATATATTTTAATGTATAAGAGAAAAAAATAATGCTAAGATAGCAAACACGTGATCTCATGGATATTGTTTAGAATGAAGTGAAGTAAAAAAAGCCTGAAGTAAATAATAGGTCAGGTGGTACACAGATATGGCAGGACTTGCGAAGGTAGTCCCTGAACAGCCTGGGGTAGGGAAAGTCTGGGCAAGATGATCTGGCTTTGATTATATGGCTGCCCAGAGGAACTCTGGCTCATGAGTGACTTGCTAGGTGACTTGTACCCCTCTATTTTTTTAAGTGGCCAGGCCCCCTGTAAGCCCCATTGCCAGGAGTTTTGGCTAATGCCCTTTCAGTACACGTTGCAAAAATAATATAAATAACTCATCCCAGGACTTCAAACATGCCACCTGAGATGTATGGTGGGAGATTACTGGTTTCCAAGACGCAGCCCCTCCATCATTCCCCTGGCTTAGAGGCTTGCTGGAGAGCGCAGATCAATGCTTTGGTTTTATGGGCAGCTGGGCCACGTGACCAGGCCCCAAATCCTTTGCTTTATGGGTTGTTTACACATTCCTGGTGAGAAACGGTTTACATTCTGGGCCCTGAGCACACTCCTAAATCAGCTGCCGGGTTCTTGCAGTTGGAGGTGAAAGAGATCTGTGTGTCGGTGGGCACCAGGAGGCGAGGGGAAGAACAGGCTGGGCCCCTCAGGGCCCCTGGGTTTCCTGTCTGTGGCACCTGGAACCTATTTCTGCGTCTGCGGGGGGCGCTGTACAGGGCCTGACTGGGCAGGACCCTGAGGGGCTGCAGGCGCACAAGGGCACAAGTGTGCCGGGCTCCCGCTCCCTGCGGGCACAAGGCTCCCTTCGCTCACTGGGTTCCTACGACAGCCCTGGGAGGTTGGGGTTATTCTCCAGAAGGGTAGAGCAACTTGTCCCTTGTCACACAGCTGGAGAGTGTCAGAGAGGATTCAAACCCCCGCTCTCACCAAGGCAAAGGCTGTCGTCTCACCGCTATGCTTTCTTGTCACTGGGGCTCCAGAGAAACCACTTAGGCTGGAACTCAGGAGATGCCTCCTGGCACGGGGAGGGAGGATTATAGGAGAGAGCAATTCCTGTCTGGGTTTTGCCCTGATTTGGCTAAGTCACTGTCTGAGAGTCCCACGTCACAGAGTTGACCTTACGGAGCCAATGCGCAGGTCCCCTGGGAACATCTGGGCAGCTGAGGGGTACCCCGTGGGCCCCTGCTTGCCCCTCCCCACCACGCCCCTTCTTATTCCCTCCTCCTCCTTCTTTCTCCCACTCACGCCTCCTCTCCTATTCCCCTCCACCCTGAGAGGGTCCTCACGGTCCATTCGTTTTTCTTGTATCTGTCTCCTCGGCCCCAGCTCTGGCCGTGGCAGCCGTGTGGGCTCCTCCTAGGAAGCTGCTCGGATGTTGGCAACAGCCCTCAGCCCCCTGAGTCTTCTCCAAGCCATCCAGTCCCAACGCCTCCAGCAATTCCTCAAGCGGTATGGCTTCTGGGCCCTTCCTCATCCTGGCTGTTGCCTTCTGACATCAGGGCAGGGAGAGGACCCACAGTTGCAGAGAGGAGTTAGCCAACAGCCTGGGTTAAGGCATATTCTTTTCCCTCCAGATGGAGAGGCAGCCACGTGTTGTGGAAAGTGCGCAGGCTCTGCAGTGAGTTTTAACATCGCAGTCCCGTTCCAACATCGAATCACCTCGCTAGAGGCACTTAACCTCTCTGAGCCTCGGTTTTCTCCTCTGTAAAACAGAAATAACAATTGTAGCGGACATCTGGGCCTTGGGCTGCCCTACAGCCTCCCATCTTCTTCCTGGACCCCCAGTTTCCTGTAGGGGACCCTTCTTCTGCCTCTCTCAGCCCATATGCTTTGGGGACGATCCCATCGGGGCCTAAGCTACTCGGGCCTTCCCTTGCACTGCCAGCAGCCCCAATGATTGGTCCAGGGATGGACATGTGACCCAACTCCAGCTAATTGGAGTCCAGCTGTGAAGGGGTCAGGTGCTGTCTCTTTTCAATCAATGTAAAGCTGTGAGGATGTGTCTTACAGAGTCGCTTTTGTTGTTTTGCTACTCTGAAGGAAAAGCGTGTCTGAGAATGGAGAATGGAGCCACCCATTCCCATCTCCCGGCTTGGAACAGAGCCAAGCCGGGAGATGACAATATTTCTTCGGTGGCTGCATTATGCTATTCCTGAAGCTAGATTCTTTTGACTTTCTTGATAGAACACAAACCAATACATTCCTTATGGAAGATTAATTAGAAAAATGGCCTCACTTTTCCACCCCTCCTGTGTCCCTGTTCTTGCAATATGGTTTTGCAGTAATTCCCATCAAGAAGTGGAATCTATTTCCCTTCTCCTTGAATTTGGGTTGACCTCGTGATTTGTTTGGCCTGTTGAATGTGGCAGAAGTGGTGGAGGGCCAGACCTGAGCCTAGGCCTTACAAGCCGAGCCCTTGCACACTTACATTCTCTCTCCTGGACCCTGGACCTGCGCTAGGCTGCTAGAGGGGGAGAGACTCAGTTGTCCCAGCCACAGCTACCCTGGATCAGCCTACAGCCTGCTAGCTGGAAATGCCTGGGAGAGCCCACCCAACAGCAGAGCCTAAGTCCAGCAAGACCAGAAAAACCACCCAGATGGCTATAGATTCAAGAACAAGAATCAATACTTATTGTTTTAAACATTGCATCTTGGGGAGGTTTATTATGCAGCAATAGCTGATAGATCTCTTGTTTTTTCACTTAAAGTAGTCCTAGCTGGGTCTTCTGTCAATCGGAAAATCCCAAATGATGCAACTATATAATACCTCCTTCACAGGACTGCTCTGAAGTTTAGAAATCACATTAACAGAGTGGCTGACCCACTCCAGGAGCTCAGGAAACGATAGTTGTTGTCATCATTCCCTGTTCATGCAGGCAGAGTGGTGCCCTGGTGGCCATGCCATGTGCCATCAGGCACTCGGGAAGAGACTAGGGGACCCAGGCTCAATTCTCCATCTTCTGGAGGTGAGCCCCTAAGTGCCCTCTGAAAGAATGAGCTGCTACCTCATGGGTTGAGCTGAATTGCTGTTTAAAGAGTCTTCAGCAAGATTTCCCTATGATTCAGCAACTCCACTTCTGTTATAGGTTAAAGTGTGTGCCTCCCCTCAAAGTCATAAGTTGAAGCTCTACCTTTCAGTACTCAGAATGTGACTGGATTTGGAGGTAGAGCCTTTAAAGAGGTGGTTATGTTAAAATGTGGCCACTTGGGTGAGTCCCACTTAATCCAATCTGACTAGTGTCCTTCTAAGAAAAGGAAAGTTTTAGGCCAGGCTCCGTGGCTCTAGTGCTCTGGAAGGCGGAAGCAGGAGGATCACTTGAGGCCAGGAGTTCAAGAACAGCCTGAGCAAGAGTGAGACCCTGTCTCTACCCAAACTAGAAAGAAAAAAAAAAATAGCCAGGCATGGTGGCGCATGCCTGTAGTCCCACATACTCGGGAGGCTGAGGCAGGAGGATCGCTTGAGCTCAAGAGTTTAAGGTTGCAGTGAGCTATGATGACTCCACTGCACTCTAGCTGAGTGACAGAGTGAGACTCTCTCTCAAAAAAAAGAAAAAGAGAAGAAAAGGAAATTTAGATACACAAAGAGATCCGAGGGACGTGTGCGTACAGAGGAGACGCTACGTGAGGACTCAGCGCGAAGGTGGTCATCTGCAAGCCAAACAGAAAGGCTTCAGGAGAAACCAACACTGACAGCATCTTGATCACGGACTTCTAGTCTCTAGAACTGTGAGAAAGAAATTTCTGTCATTTAAGCTGCCCAGTCTGTGGTATTCTGTTACGGCAGCCCCAGCAAACTAATACACCCTCTTAGCTGTGCATCTCTGGGCAAGTTACCTCCCTTCCTAGACTTCAGTTTCCTCATTTGTAAAATGAGAATTAAAAAAAAAAGTGGTAACCACGGCAGAGCGTGGGGTGAAGATGAAGTGGGATAGCACCTGTAGTGGGGGTGTCCAGGACCTGGCACGGGTAAAGACACAAAATAAGATAGCCATCGCTGGTAGTGTAGTGTTCATTTTAGTTATTTTTTTGTATGTTTAACAAAAGCCATGCATGTTTACTATTCAAAAATCTAAAATAAAAAAACCCAAAATGCAAAAAAAGAATTCTATAAAATATCAGCCCTTTATCCACATATATGTATGCGTTTAAAAAAAATTACACCCATACCGTGCATACCGACTTCCTTCCTTCCTCCAGCAATAGATCGCAAACCGTTCCCATGGGATTGTTACTCTTATATGCCCATTACAGTCTCGTTTTGCTGGGAAGGGGGAAAGGAGAAACTCAATTTGGGGTTCAAAGAGAATGGCCCTGCTTCCTTTGGGGAAGCTGTTGGCCGCCCTCATTACGGGGCATGGACCCCTAACACCCCTTCCTGGAGATATGGGTTGGAAGAGGTGCCCCCACGCCCCTCCCAGTTGGCGGGTGCCCAGCCTCTTCTCCCCGCCAGCTTCCCTCCTCTGCCCCCGCACCCTGCCCCTCCCAGGTGTTAAATGGGGGGAATTTCAGTCTGGAGTGAATGTTTACAGCTTACTTGAAACCCTTAAAAATAAAAATTCATCATAAACTGACAGATCCTTAAATTTAACTGCGCCAACAGTGTCGCTATAATCTTTAAGCTCCGCTTGAATGGATGTTCTATCAAAACCACATGGGCTCCCACCTGGTTCCCTCCCTGTGACTGCTGAACTTGAGGAAATGCTGGCGGGATGTTTATTTGGGCTGAAGGCGCAGACCTTGCTTGCTCTGGGTTACTGTTCTTACAGGGGCCTTCGTGTTACTTGGTTGACAGCCCCGGGCCTTGGGCCTTACGGAGTTCCCCTGGAGGCAGCAACGGTGTGGGCTTCCGGCTTGCTCAGTTTGAATCCCGGCTCTGCAAGTGACTAGTTGTGTGACCTTCAGGACCTTACCTGACCGCTCTGTGCCTCAGTTTCCCCATCTGTAAAATGAGGAGGGTATAATGACAATAGTTCCTCTTTATTATGAAAGCCAGATGATTTAATTCATGTCATACACAACAATGCTTGGAATATAGTACATCCACAATAAATTCTGTGTGTTTGCATATGAGTGTGTGAGAGAGAGAGAGAGAGAGAGAGAGAGTGCACACCATTGATCCGCCTCCTTGGTTTATGACACATTGTCACCGCTGGTCTGTGCAAAGCCCTGCTCCTGTTTTACTGACTTGTTCTCCTTTATCCTCATTCCCCTTCGCATTCTCTGCCCACCCTAGGCAACCTTCAAAAGGCAGTCTAGTAGATCTTTTTTTGTATGTATTTTTGACAAAATGTAGTGTTGCTTTGGTTTTCAGACAGTTTTTCATTGACCTAAAAGTGTGTTACAGATTTAATTGTTTTTCTTTTTCTTTTTCACCCGGAATTATGTTTGAAAGATCCACATATGTTGCAGCGTGTGTATCTAGTGTCTCTCTCTCCTAACTGTGGAGCTGTGCTCCGTGGCATGGCCCCAGCACGCTTGCCCGTCCACCCCTTGATTGACGAACTCCAGATTGCCCCAACCTCTGCCCACAAACAGCACTGCCCTGAACTTAATGTAACGTACCCTTTATGGACCTGTGTGAAAATTTCATTACAATCTGCGGGTAGGAATGGAGTGGTCACATACTATATGTGTACTGCTAACTCATACCCTCGGCCAATTTTCTATTCAGGCTCATTTTCTTCTTACTTGTCGAATTCCTTTCTATTTTTATTATAATAGTTTTGACTATGCAAATTATCTTCCTTCATTCTGTCATCTGTGTTACTTTTCATGAAAGAAATCCTTAATTTTGATATATTCCTATCCTTTTCCCTGTGTTGAGTGTTTTTTGCTTTACATCATTTTTATTGAGTTATAATTTAAATTCAAAAATGCACGGAGTGTAAGTAGATACTTGAATGAGTTTGGACAAGTGTGTACATTCATGTAACCACTACCACAATAAAGATATAAAACATTTCCATCACCCCAGAAAGTTCCTTTGTGTCACTTTCCAGTTAATCCCTCCAAAAAAGGCAAACACTATTCTAATTTTCATCACCATGGGTTAGTTTTTTGTATTCTACAACTTCATGTAAATGGAATACGTATACTTTTGTGGCTGGCTTCTTTCATTCAGTGTGTTTTTCAGATTCATTTATGTTATTGCATGTATTAGTAATTCATTCTTTTTTATTGTTGAATAGTATTTCACAGATTATTTATCCATTCCTCTAATTATAGACATTAGGTCTCTTTCCAGCCTTTGGCTATTATGAATACAGCTGCTATAAACATTCCTATATACACAATGTGTACGTGTGTGTTCATTTTCATTCCTAGGAATGGAATTGCTGGGTCATAGGGTAAGTAGGTATATTTTACCTTCAAAAGAAACTATCAAAGAGTTTTCCAAAGTGGTTTTACCATTTTATACTCCAACCAGAAACGTGAGAGCACTCTAGGAGCTCCACAACCTTATCGACACTTGATACTGTCCATGTTTTTAACTTTAGCCATGCTGATCTCTCGTATTGGCTTTAACTTGCTTTTTCCTTGTGTCTACTGATATTGAACACCATTTCATGCGCTTATTGGTCATCTCTATATCTCTTTTGTAGAGTATATATTCAAGTCTTTTGCTCTTTTTGTTTTAAATTGGGTTTTTTGGTCTTTTAATGTTGAGTTGCAAAAGTCTTTATATATTGTGGATGCAAATCCTCTGTCAGATACGTGTTTTACAAATATTTTCTCCCATTCTGTGGCTTGCCTTTTCATTTTTTAATATCTTTTTATGAACAGAAGTTTATTTTTTTGGTGAAGCCTAATTCATCAATTTTAAAATAGACTATTTTTTTACAGCAATTTTAGATTCACAGAAAAATCGAACGGAAAGTACAGAGAGTTCCCATGTACCCCCTGCCCACACACAGGCACAGCCTCCCCAAGTGTCAACATCCTACACCAGAGTGGTACATGTGTTACAATTGAGGGACCTACACCGACACGTCATTATAGCCAAATAATTTACATTAGGGTTCACTCTTCCTGTTGTATATTTTCTGGGGTTTGACAAATGAGTAGTATATGTTCACCATAATAGTATCATACAGAATAGTTTCACTGCCCTAATAATAATCTGGGCTCTGCCTGTTTAGTCCTCCCTTCCCCCAACTCCTGGCAACCACTGATGTTTTTTTCCATAGTTTTTCTCCATAGTTTTTTCCTTTTCCAGCCTGTCATATATATAACTGTGTTCATACAGTGTTTAGCCTTCTCAGTTGACTTCTTCCACTTAGTAATGTGCATTTAATGTTTCTCCATGTCTTTTGGGGGCTTGATAGCTCATTGCTTTTTATCTCTGAATAATATTTCACTGTCAGAATGTACCACAGTTTTTTTATCCCTTTACCTACTGAAGGACATCTTGCTGACTTCCAAGTTTTGGTCATTGTGAAGAAAGCCACTATAAACATCTGTGTGCAGGTTTTTGTGTGGATGGAACTTTTCAACTCATTTTGGTAAATACCAAGGAGTGCAATTGCTGGAGCGTATGATAAGAGTATGTTTAGTTTTGTAAGAAACTGCCAAACTGTCTTCCAAAGTGGCTGTACCATTTTGCATTTCTGCCAGCAATAAATGGGAGTTCCTGTTGCTCCACATTCTTGCCAGCATTTGGTGGTGTTAGTGTTTTGGGTTTTGGCCATTCTATTTAATAAAATGTGTGTAGTGGTATCTGGTTTTAACTTGCAAGTCCCTAATGACATATGATGTCAAGCATCTTTTCATGTGCTTATTTGCCATCTGACTATCTTCTTTGGCAAACTATCTGTTCAGGTCTTTTGCCCCTTTTTAAATTGGGTGTTCATTTTCTTACTGTTAAGTTTTAAGAGTTCTTTGTGTATTTTGGATAACACTTCTTTCACTCTTTATCAGGTATGCCTTTTGTAAATATTTTCTCCTAGTCTGTGGCTTGTCTTCATATTCTCTTGAAAATTTAACAACTTTAATCTTATATAGATTTTGCCTATTGAGACCTCTCCAAGAAATATTTGTCTACACCGAGGTTGTCAAAATATTCTCCTATGTTTGTTTCTAGAGGCTTTACTGTTTTAGCTTTTGCATGTAGATCTTTGATCCATCCAGAATTAATTTGGGGATACAGTGTAAGGTAGAGGTTGAGACTCATTTTTTTTCCGTGTAGATATTTAGTTATTACAGCACACTTTGTTGAAAAGTCTTTTCTTTCTCCCATTGAATTACTTTGGTATCTTTGTTAAAATTCAATTGATAATATATATGTGGGGGTCTATTTTTAGACACTATTTTATTTCATTGATTTATAAATCTATCCTTGAGCCATTACCACATTGTTTTGATTATTGGGCTTTATAGTAAGTCTTGAAATCAGGTAGGATAAGTCCTTTAACTTTGCTCTCCTTTTCCAAGATCGATTTGAATAATCTAGGTTGTTTATATTTCCATATAAATTTTAGAGTCAATTTGTGCTTTAAAAAATCCTGCTGTAATTTTGATTGAGATTTTGTTGAATTTTTACGACAATTGGGAAAGAATTAACATCTCAATAATATTCAGTCTTCCAATCCTTGCATATGGTATAGTTCTCCATTTGTTTAGGTCTACTTCAATTTTTTAAATCAGTATTTTGTAGTTTTTGGTGTAAAGGTCTTACACATCCTTCGTTAAATTTATTCCTAAAAACTTTATGGATTTTAGAGCTATTGTTAATGGTATTATTTTTATTTAATTTTTAATTGTTTATGCTATTACATAGATAAAATTGATTTTTAAAAAATATTGACCATTTGTCCTGAGTTTCTTTTGTAGATTTCTTTAAGATTGTCCACATACAATTACATTATTAGTGAATAAAGATAACTTTACTTCTTTTCTAAGCTTTATATCTTTTATTCATTCTTATTGTTTTGTTGTGATGGCTAGAATTACCCCTATAATGTTGAATAGAAGTGAAAGGAAATATCTTAGCTTTGTTCTTAATTTTGAGGGAAAAACATTCTTTTTTTTTGCTATTTTTATGATGTTAGCTCTAGGCTTTTTAATAAATGCCTGTAACAGATTGAGGATGTTCCCTTCCATTGCAAATTGTTAATGGCTTTTAAAATCATGATTGCATGTTGAATTTCGTCAAACGCTTTTTCTGCATCTATTGAAATGATCCTATAATTTTCCTTCTTTATTCTAGAAATGTGATGAATCACATTTATTGCCTTTTGAAAGTTGAACCAACCTTACATTCTTGAGATGAATCTCAGTCATGATGTATTATCTTTTTAAATAATGCTGATTTTGATTTGCCAACTTTTTGTTAAGGATTTTTGTGTCTTACAAGAAATCTGTTCTATTATCTTTTTTCTTTTCTTGTTATAATCTTGTCAGATTTTAGTGTCAACGTTATGCTGGATCATAAAACAAGTTTGAAAATGTTCTACTCTCCTTTTTATTTATTTATTTATTTTTTGAGACAGAGTCTCACTCTGTTGCCCTGGCTAGAGTGCCGTGGCATCAGCCTAACTCAGCAACCTCAAACTCCTGGGCTCAAGCGATCCTTCTGCCTCAGCCTCCCGAGTAGCTGGGACTACAGGCATGTACCACCATGCCCAGGTAATTTTTTCTATATCTTTTTAGTTAGCCAATTAATTTCTTTCTATTTTTTTTTTTAGCAGAGACAGGGTCTCACTCTTGCTCAGGCTGGTCTCCAACTCCTGACCTCGAGCAATCCTCCCGCCTCAGCCTCCCAGAGTGCTAGGATTACAGGCATGAGCCACCTCACCCAGCCTACTCTCCTTTATTTTCTGAAAGAATTTATAAATGAATGATGGTAATTCTTATTTAAATATTTGATATAATCCACCAATAACGCCATCTGTGTCTAGAATTTTCTTTATGGAAAGGTTTTTAATTATAAATTTAATTTCTTTAGTAGACATGTGGCTATTAAAAATGTTCTGCTTCTACTTATACTAGTTTGGTAACGCAAATTTGTCTATTTAATTTGTTAAATTTATTGGTATAAAGTTGTTTGTAATATTCCCTTTTTATCATTTTAACATCTATAGGGTCTCTAGGGATATCTTCTCTGTCATCCCTAATGTTGGTAATTTGTGTTTTTTTCCTTTGTCAGTTTAGCTATGTATTCCATTTTATTAATTTTTTAAAAAAATAACTATTGGTTCTCTTGATTCCTCCTATTGTTTGTGAGTTTCTATTTCATTGATTTCTTCTCTTTACTTTCTATCATCTACATACTTTGCATTTAATTTGTTCTTTTCTTCTGGTTTCTTAAGTTGGAAGCTTAGATAATTGGTTTTAAATCTTTCTTCTTTTCTAATATAAGTAATTAAAGCTATAAGTAAATAAACATAAAGCTATAAATATCCCTTTAAGAACTATAACTGCATTCTACAAATTTTGATACGTTTTTTTTTCTTATGTAGTCCAAACTATTTCTAATTTGCCTTAGGACTTCTTTCTTGACTCATAAGTTACTTAGAAGTATGTTGTTTAATTTTTAATTTTTGGATTTTTTTGGTTATTTTAATTTTTGGATATATATCTTATTGCTATTGATTTTAATTTAATTCTCCTGTGATCAAAGAATATACTTTGTGGTATTTCAGTCTTTTGACATGTGTGAGACTTGTTTTATGGCTCAGCAAATAGTCTATCTTGGTAAACATTTAATGTCCTCTTCAAAAAAATGTACTTCCAACAGTTATTGGATACAGTGTTCTATAAATATCAATTAGGCCAATATGTTTGGTCATGTTATTCAAATATTCTATATCCTTACTGATTTTTTGTCTGTTCTATCAATTACTGAAAAAGAAATATTAAAATCACCTACATATTTGTGGATTTGTCTTTTTTATTTTTAATTATTATGAGCACATAATAATTGTTTATCTATATAGGGTACATGTGATGTTTTGATACAGGCATACAACATTGATTAATCAAGTCAGGGTAATTGGGATACTCATCACTGTAGGCATTTATCATTTCTTTGTGTTAGGAACATTCCAATTCCACTCTTGTACTTATTTTAAAGTATATCCTAACATAGTGCTGATTATAGTCACTGTTGTGTTACCAAATATTATTCATTCTATCTGACTATATTTTTGCACCCATTAACCATCCCCCACTCCCTGATACCCTTCCTGGCCTCTGGTAACCATCATTCTATACTCTGTCTCCAGGAGATCAACTATTTTTAGTATTTAGCTCCCACATATGAATGAGAACATGCAAGATTTGTCTTTCCATGCTTGGCTTATTTCACCTAACATAGTGTTCTCCAGTTCCATCCATGTTGTTGCACGTGGCAGGATTTCATTCTTTTCTGTGGCTATATAATATTCCATTGTGTATATATGCCACAATTTCTTTATCCATTCATCCCTTAATGGATACTTAAGTTGATTCCAAATCTTTACTATTGTAAATAGTGATGCATGGGAGTGCAGATATCTTTTTGATTCTTTTTGATTTACCGACTTCCCCTCCTTTGGATAAATACCTAGCAGTGGGACTGCTGGGTCATGTGGTGGTTCCATTTTCAGTTTTTTGAGGAACCTCCATACTGTTCTCCATAGTGGTTGCACTGATTTACATTCCCAGCAACAGTGCACGAGGGTTCCCCTTCTCCACATCCTCACCAGCATTCATTATTGCCTGTCTTTTTGATAAAAGTCATTTTGACTGGGGTGAGATGATATCTCCCTGTAGTTTTTATTTGCATTTCTCTGACGACTAATGATGCTGAGCACTTTTTCATATCCTTGTTGTCCATTCCCATATCTCCTTTTGAGAAATGTCTATTCTGATACTTTGCCCGTTTTTTAATCATCTTATATCATTTTTTCCTATTGAGTTCTTGGAGCTACTTATATATTTTAGTTATTAGTACCTTGTCAGATGGGTAGTTTGCAAATATTTTCTCTCATTCTGTAGGTTGTCTCTTCCATTTGTTGATTGTTTCCTTTGCTGTGCAGAAACTTTTTAGCTTGATGTGATTACATTTTTCCAATTTTGCTTTGGTTGTCTGTGCTTTGGGAGTATCAATCAAGAAATCATTGCCCAGATCACTGTTCTGAAGTGTTTGCCCAATATTTTCTTTTAGTACCCAAGTTGCTATGACTACAGATGCATGCCACCATGTTTGGCTATTTTATATTATTTTTTGTATAGATGGGAGTCTTGCTATGCTGCTCAGGCTGGTCTCAAACTCCTGGCCTCAAGTGATCCTCTTGCCTCAGCCTCCCAAATTGCGTGGAGCCACCATGCCAGGCCTTGGATTATTTATCTTTAAAAGTAAACATATTTTAAATAAAGCAGTTATATATGAGCTCTTGGCCAAATCAATTGACTTCTCTAGGTCTCAGTATTTTCATTTTCAAAATGGAACTATAAAAAGCTTTCAGTTGTTTCTATTACACAGAGCTAGGAGCTGAATTGACCGGAAGAGGTCACAGACAGGAGGGAGGGTTGTAAAGTGTAAGTCATTTACATTATAAACAATTTACAAAGTGCTTGGGAGTGAACCAAAATTATAAGAGAAGAAAAATAATTAAAAGATGTAAGGTTTGGAAAGGAAAAGATAAAACTATTACTATTGGCAGTGACTATATTTACTGATTTAGAAAAATCAAGATCAACCTACAAAAAAATCAAAATTTCTCTACATCAGCAATAACCAACTAGAAAACATAATTTAAAAATAAAACGTCAGGCCGGGCGCTGTGGCTCACGCCTGTAATCCTAGCTCTCTGGGAGGCCGAGGCGGGCGGATCGCTCAAGGTCAGGAGTTCGAAGCCACCCTGAGCAAGAGCGAGACCCTGTCTCTACTATAAATAGAAATAAATTAAT